>JANHFO010002097.1:48926-59870 GCA_032468095.1 Pareas carinatus
TTTTAAATTGGTTTTATATCGTGATTTTAAATTAGCCATTGAAATTGTATTACTTTTAAATTTTCTGTTAATGTGTTGTTTGTTTAAATTGTCTTAATTGTTTTATATGGCTGTGCACTGCCCTGGTTCCCTTCGGGGAGAAGGGTGGTATAAAAATGCAAATAAATAAATAAATAAATAAACTATCATGCTTTTTTTAACCTGCTATTTGTTGTATAAGTGAGTCCCATATTTCATTATCCATACAAAATCTATATATATAAACAATCCACTCGTAAGTAGCAAGTGAAATCAAGCCTTTAATGATAAGCTAACACCTATCATCACTTAATCTTGCCTGATTCATCTGGAGATCTCAAAAATTTGTCTACTGGAAATCATTGCAGAAATCATGACAAGTTAGTTAATCCATGTTTATTTCAGATTCCACACAGTCATTAATTACTGGCAGATCAATTAAAAATTTGCTCTATACAACAGTCTAGAATTCTCTCACTTAACTTATTGCTAATCAGTTATTTGTATTAGATAAAACTGTAATTTGTTCCAAATTTTCATCACTTGTCACTGGACAGAAACAGTGTAGAATGATCACAAGACCACATGAGTCTTAAATAGGAAACGTGCATGAACAATTTTTATTTTTCCTACTGTTTTCAAAAACTTATGAAAATAAACTGACCCAGACTGAGACAGCAAGCCAACCTGTATGCCCCTTCAGACATTGAACCAACAGTTAAGCTACATAAAAAATATTTTTATCTAATATTGTTCTGGCATGCCTGGATGTTGCCCTGTCCTTTTACCTTGTTAGAAAGCATTTTTGAATCTTAAAATTCTGCTTGATAAACTGTGTGTTTCTAATGTTCATTTTCTTCTTTGTTCCAAATGTTGAATTATTATGCAGTACTGCAATGGTACAAGTGTAATCACAATCAATTTATGGGAACTAAAATTGGTAAATTATGACTAAGATCTTGAAGACCCTTGCTAACAATGGTAATCACAGAAAAGAAAGTACAGGAATTAATTTACATTCTAAACAAAATTAGTCATTTATGATGCAATTTATGTATACTTCATCAGGGATATATCCCCTACTAAAATATATATTGTGTGTTTTTTATCTGGCTGTACACCGCCCTGAGTCCGATGCGGAGAAGGGCGGTATATAAGTTTAATAAACTAACTAATTAATTAACTAACTAATATATAAGCAATAAAATGCATAGGATTGCAAACTATTATACTTTTGTAAAGTCATTTGAGGTATACTGTCATTCATGTAAAAGCATAGTGAGTTCACCCTTCCCTCCCCTTACAAGAATATAAATGAATTTAGCTTAATAACAGGTGATGATTTTGTTTAATTTTTTGATCAGAACTTTGTATTTCTTATTTAGATCATATAGAAATAATGGAATTCATGTACAGGTAGCCCTTGACTTACAACAGTTCATTTAGTGACCGTTCAAAGAATCTGGGAAACCAGATTCACTTAACAGCAGTGTTACTAATTTAAGAGCTACATTGATTCACTTAACAAATGTGGCAAGAAAAGTCATAAAATGATGCAAAATTCACTTAACAACATAAATTTTGGACTCAGCTGTGGTTGCAAGTTGAGGACTGCCTATATGAATGAATATGGGGAAGGTGAATTGCACAGATTGTTCCATTCAGGCAGAGAACTTTATTCTGCTTACCTTTGGGTCCCCAAACGTGCCCAAGGATATGCATATGCCTACAAATACCTTCCTGAAATGTTATGGGGGAATAAAAGCCTCTGAACAATTAATAGGGAGGAGTCCAGGCTAACCTCCACCAAGAGGCTGTTTCACCTGGAAAAGCAGCAGCATCCCTCTTAAGGCCCTTGAATCTTTGGAAAATGAGGGATCGATAATAGTTTCTCTTTGCCTGATCGAATCAGGCTGGCACTGGTAGAAGTAGACTGTTATGCAGAGTGCAGAAAGGGAGCAAGATATAGTGTGCTGGAGAAATGTTAAGAAAATAAAATCTGGCTAAATTCAGTTTTTAAATCTAGTTCAGTGTTTCTCAACCTCAGCAAGTTCAAGATTCATGGACTACAGCACAAAATTTGTCAACCAGCCTGGATGTCCCAAAGAAGCTTTTTCTAAAGGGAACAGCAGTTTCTTTGTTTTTCCTTGAAGATGTTCCAGAACCGAAGAAGCATCTTGGATGAAAAGTGAAATGTCTTCAAGGAAAAAAACAAGAAAGTCCAGTTTCCTCTTGAAAAAGTACTCTTGGGACAACCATGTACTGGAGGACAGAGAATCTCCATAGACAACCAGCCTGGAATTCTGGGAGTTGAATTCCACACATCTTAAAGTTGCTAAGGTTGAGAAACACTAATCTAGTTTACAGCAAAAGCAAATTCTATTACTTTTATGAAGGAGCCTTGTTTCCATCATATCATTTACTCTGTTTCATACATGGTTTTTAATCTGACCTCTCTTTCTCTCTGTAAATTAAGAAGGTAACATGGCAAAAAGTGCCAGCCTTAGTCCATCCTTTATTTCTAGACATGCTACTGAACTTCAATTTTATATTTAGAAAATAGAAACAACAAGAACTGCATGAAGTTGTGTTTGGACATGTGCCTACCTTCCCTGAAAGAAATATATATAAAGGAGAGCAGGGATAAGAGTGTCCATAGGTGAAGGGGATGACAGGGAATGGTAACTGGCATTTCAGATAACTGATATTTCGCGGTTATTTGTCTCCTGGAAGTCATTTTCTGAGAGCACTAATCATACATTGATAAAACTCCATATATGTTCATAGCCTAAGAATAAGAAGCATCTACACCTGGAGCACTCCAATGGAAACCACCTGGGGCTAGGGTTATGGGGTGGGAGGATCGACGCCACACCCCGGCATTCCAAATTGCTCTCCACCTCTTAACCAGCTTATACCACCTCCACAGCTTGCGAGGGGCATCCCAGGAGATGCACATATTGTACACATCAACGTTGAACCCATCTTGGAAGCACTCAGTTAGGTTCTCCTCTGGCCAATCCACCAACTGGCACATCAACTCTCAAAATTCCTGATTATAGGAGGCTACTGATGGTCGGGCCTGCACAATGGATTTTATGTGGGCGTGCGCCTTTCATTGGGCAAGATGGGTCTTCAAACCACTTATGCAGAGCCAGCATGAAGCAGTCAAAGCTCTTTTAGCTCTGGCGTATCATTGTTATAGACAGAAACTATCCACTCTGCAGTCGTCCCTTCTAAGTCCATTGTAATACACCAGATTCTTGAAATCTCAGTGACCAGGTCAGTTCCATATTCCTGCATATAATTCCAGACTTGGGCCAGAAAGAACCCTAGTTTCCTTGGATCACCCCAAACTTCTAGCCCAGGGGCTAGGCATTGAAGACCCTTGTCTCAATGGGAATTATCCTGTTGGTGGCACTGGCTATTGCCACCCGGTCTCCAGGCTGCAGGGCAATGTGGGCTGGATCCAGTCCTGGGAGCAATGCTGCCTCTGCACCATCCCCTGGCTCACCACTGACCCTAGGCGCTGCCAGCTGAGTAAAGAGTTCCCTCATCCACCAGGATCCAAACGCGTCCATCAGCAGTCCATCATCCTCTGGTTCACCTTGGACCTCCTCCTCACCTTGGATTTCCCTCCGGCCCTGGCGCCTTACCCCTTGGGTGTAGGTGATGCCGAGCTCTCTCTCTACTGCCTCTTCCTCCTCCTTTGCTCCCAAGGTGATCGACCAGCAAGGCCTCATAAATCCCAAGCTGCTGTCAAAACTCTCCATTCATTCGAGTCTGTCCTTTGAGTGGCAGGGTTAGTGAGGGCCGAGGGAGTGTGACTCCCACTTCCTCCATGTCTGCCATCCATTGCTCAGTCCCCTCAGTAGACATTAGCCTCTTGGTTAACTGTTACAGCAGAGCTTGCCTATTGTAAGGCTGACCCCCACCTCCCAGGAAAGAATGACCCTTCACTCCAATGTGAGATAGAGAAAAAGTACTTTTACTGACTAGTTGAGTGCAGTGTGGCTAGGCAAGCTCTGAATACATTCAGCATGGGATTACAGATGGAAAAAGATCTGCCCGGCCTCCAAAACTTCCTCAGCCAATCAATGCTCTGACTGAGCCTTTCAGCTGTAGCTGAGTCCTGCGTCCTTGAGGTGCTTCCAACGGCACATGCCTAGCTCCCATTGGCAGTCCGTCAAGGTCTCTAAATCAGTTGACTGTCCAAGGCTGCACTCCCTTCCTCCTCAAGGCAACTCCAGTCCCAGCCCTCCCCCCCCAGGTATGGCAGATGCTCACAGCAGCTGACAGATTAGTTCTAAGAATTCTGGCTTGAATTCCTGTGTTTACTTTTATCGGTTTATATTAAATTAGGTTCCACAGTTAAATGGCAGGCAGATAGAAGAGTAATCTTCTTTTTAAATGGTACAGTTGTACCTAATGAATTTGACCAGTGAAAATAAGTGAGGATTTTGTTTAGTTTATTTTCAAGGCAATGTCCCAGAATTTGCACATTTCTATACAAATAGTATAGAATGTAGTATTTTCCCTCTTTTCATTTTCTGCAAGACTGATTGAATAGAAAATGAAGCTGACAGGTTTGTCCACCTGTAAAAACAGTCTGGCATTTGTTTCATTGGATTTTGCTTTCTACATAGTTGCATTTAACTACAGGACACAATAAACAAACAAACAATATTCTTGTCTCCTTTGTACCGAACAGTCAATCTTGAGGATTTTCTTAGTCAAATTAATGGCAGAGAGATCTGACATGAATTAAATGAAGCAAAAAGTAAGAAGAAAAGACAAATGAGGAATGGACTCATACCAGAGAGGCCAAAAGGTAAATATGCCACTTTAAAAAAATCTCCAAAAAGCAATCAGTATGTCCTTGAGAGGAAATAATCAGGGGAGAAGGATAATGAACTGAGTAAAGACACTGAGGGAAAGACATATTGCTTTAAATGCTTGATAAGGAAAGCACTGTGGAACACAATTCATTCCCTCAGTTTGCCATACCTTGTGTTATGGTGTCACTGCACAGGGAGAATTATTGTGTTGATTAAAAAAAAATCAGGAGAAGCTTCCAGAAGTAACGCAAACAATAATTTATTGGCAATCTAAAACCAGCTGAGTACTACAAAATAGAACCATTAAAATAAAATATAGCTCAAACCCAACATTTGACTAAACTTACAGAAAATGAGAAATTTATGTAATTAATGTCAAATGAATAAAGCTGTGTTTTCTCTATCTGATTATTACACTTTCTGTAAATCTAGCAGAGCCTTATAGTCTGTAAATATATTCCAGATATTTATGGAATATCTGATGAAAGGCAGATCCCACATGGAAATGCTTTTCCCTCTACCCAATCGTGTGTGGATGTCGTGGGACATGCAGTTATAATAAGTATGTGTGTTAATTACTGTTGAAAATCGTAAAGTATAAAATGTGATTTCTTTCATATTTTCACATATTAAATGGCAGAGGGCCTGAGGACTGCCTGTCTCCCATGACTTCTATACATTCATTAGATCTGACAAGGTGCTCACACTTCAGGTTTTGTTATTTAAGCTGTGTCATCCCGTGGAACCTGGGAGACTTGCCTTTTCTGATGTCAAACCTGCCTTGTTGAAAAGTGGTGATCTCCTCAAGATTTTCATAGTCTTGCCAGACCTTTGGAAACCGTGGCTTTATTCCAGGCACTGGGTTTTGGACCAAATGTTGTTGAGTATTTGCATTTGCTTGAAGTTGTCATATGCTTTATTATAATATTTTTTCATGTTTTTAATCCTGTTATACCACTCTGAGTTGCACATTGATTGGGCAGCTTCAAAAATTGTTCTAATAAATGAATACATTTTAAAAGGAGAGACATCCTCCTCTCTGTCAAGATCTGTGGTGGTTACATCCAGACAGTTTTCTTGAAAGCATTGAAAAGAGATATGATCCTTGCTGTCGTCTGAAAGGTGGGACTTTCCAATCTAGCCTGGAATTACCTACCTACCTCAAGTGTCAACTTTAAGCACAGGAATAGTACCTAGCTGGACTGGACCCCTGGTCCATCTAATCCAGCAGTCTGTTCTCATGGTGGCCAATCAACTGCACAAGAAAATTCACTAGTGTCCCAGCTGATGGCCTTCATAGACAATCATATTGTTGTCAGGAATAATAGCCATTGATTCCCATGACTTTGCTTATTGAAATGAAATGAAACCTTTATTATCATAGTACAACACGTGTACAATGAGATTGGCTGAGCCTCCCTTCGTGCAACCCCCCCTCCCCCAACACATGCAGACATATTGTTATATTATTATTTTTGATTTAGGAGTCTGACAGTTCACAGATAAAAAATGTTCTTCAGCCTGTTTGTGTGGCTGTCTATATTCCTATATCCATATCCCCTGCCTGATGGATTATTTAAGGTTAATCAAGGTTGGATAGGGTATGTTTTTACTGAAGCATCTTTAAAAATGAGGTTATGTAAAACTGCTACCATTTCATTAGTTATTTTTTTAAAAAAAATGAATTTCACTCAATGAAAACATGATTGAAATGGTTGCCAAATTATTGCCATTCATCTAGTGGTTAAGGTGTTGGGAAATCTGCATGGAGTCCAGCTGGGTTAGTCAATCTCTAATATCCCAAATTATTACCGAGAAAACTACAGGGGTGTGTCATATAATTAAAAGAAGTCAAATTAAACCAGAATGGACCCTGTGGGATTAACCACAGAGAGCCCTTTTGGTCTAATCCATGTCGCTCACTTCTTGTGGAAGTGACACTTCCACAATAATTCCGATGCATCATCACAGGATATTGGATAAAGCGATCCCTAAATTAACTTTGTGCCATGCAGGATAAGGCTTTGAAGTCAACAAACAACCCTTTTTATTGGGCCCAGAAGCGTACTGGTAACTAGTCCAGTAACTGTGTAATTGATATTATTTTACATTAGTAGATACCTTCTATCTTCAGCCTGACTACTACATTCTGTGTTACTTGTAACTTCCCAGCACGATGAAGACTGTTTTGTCCAATAACATGTAATAAGGGGTGGAAATTAGTACCATCAAGGTTTCCAGGTCTAGGCTTTGACTACTGTATCAGTCAAAGCTGAACAAAAGCCCTTGTGACCATGCACTCCATATGTTGTTCAAGAATGAGATTTGAGTTCAGGAGAACCCTCAAGAATCCCTGATCAGTTGCTGTCACAATTACAGTGTTCACTGTAAGTTTGGTAGTAAGCTTTGCTTTTACCCTGATCCTCTTTTTTTTCCTTATTTTTTTTTCTTTCTGTGTTTTTGTATTTTATCTTCTGCTGAAACTTAATAAAGTCTTATAAAAAAATAGTGCTAAGACTGTAATTTTCGCTCTTCTGCCTGGGAATTTGGGAGTAGAATTCTCATTCAGCTGTAACTAATCCACTGGGGAAAAATCATACATCTATAAAAATAACTAAGGTAAAAATAATATTGGAGTTGATACTCTTGTTGGCTTACGCAAGGAATATACTGTCATATTTTAATCATAAATGGAAGCTATGAAAATAATTTATCCCAAATGATGGAAAGTTTCATTGATTCTTTAAGCCGCTGATGAAAAGAAAACACAATTGTGGATGCTTGATTTGGATTAACAGGACATTTCTGATTAGTGTACTAGATAAGCTGAGAAATATTAAAATGAATTAAAAGTGCTTATCTACCAATTGACAACAAGGTGACTTCAGAAGCATCTGGAAGAAAGTTTACAGGCCTAAACCCTGACAGGTTCAATAGGATATTCTCTACAGTATGCATGTTGAGTAAGTAAGGGTAAGAAACATATTTATTTCATTTGAAGTTTGGCTTGTAAGGTTTTTATTATTATTACTCATTAATGCCCACACAGAATAGGAGGTGAGGGACACATGTACTACAGGGAAGAAACTTGCAACAAGCATTTGGAGGAATGCAGTAAGATCCTCAGAATACTCATACTTGTAATAGAAGGGATTTTATTAAATGGGATGGAGGACACAACCACATAGGAAACAATAATAATTTTAAAGAGCTGTCTCTGATGGCTTCAACTCAGAAAAATTAGACTGATCACTGCATACTTTTGCTTTACTTTTTAGCTATTATAAGGCATTCTTGAGAGTCCATTTGGTGCAGTAGTTAAGGCATCAGGAGTCTCTAGGCATCTCCCTAGAAACTGGGACACCCTCAGGCGGTTTTGTATCCACAAAACTAGCTGGATGACCTTGGGCTAGTCAATTTTCTTCCAGCCTTTGTAAGGAGGCCATGAAAAACCGCTTCTGAAAAACTTTGCCAAAAAAATTGCAGAGACTCGCCTAAGCAGTCTCCAAGAATTGAACCCAATTGAAAAGAAGGGAAAATATTTTATTGTTGAATTGTTATTATTCTTGTTCTCCTTGATTTAAGATATATATTTGTGGTGTGTTTCATTTTGCTCTACAAGTAGGGGTTGTGATCTTTTAGGCAAAAAAGCAGGCTTCTGAACTTCTGATTTTTTTCACATTTTTTTTTATTAAAGCACTGTTATTATATTATAAAAAGTAGCATATTTTATAATGACTGTTTTCATATTGTGGTTTTTAGCTGTTGAATATTGCTCAGTCACTTCTGATGAGATGAACAGCTATATAAATTTGATTGACAGACAAACAAACAAATAAATGTTTCTCAAATCCAATACTAATTTTCCTTTCCCCTTTAGTGCAGACACATAAAGGTAAGTGAGTATGTCTGTGCATATGACATGTAACTTATTGTATAGCTGCTCTAGAGAAACCAGTATACAGAAATGGAAGGCTTTCCATTAACTCCAACTAATCAAGTCTGTATCTGCCACATTTCCTTTCCTTGTATCCAAGTATTAATTATACTCATCTTTTTGAGATCAATCAGTGTTAGTTAGTAGTTGCAAAAAGCTAATTTTGTAAAATACTACCTGCCACTTTATCTAATACCTCTTTCTGCAGAAGACTCCATCTTTTCCTTTTTTCTCTTTCTTGTCTGAGCATAGGGACACACTTTCAAAGAAATCACAGAATTGCAGCCATTCATCATTACATGCTTTATGGGAAAACAGGTGATGCTTGTACTTGTGTGTTGAATTGTGGCATCTGAGTCTCATGTGCTTTTTAAGCAAAACTTTTTTTAAAAAAAATGTTAAAAGTCAAATAGGACCCTGAGACTGAAAGATGATAAGATACGCGCTGGTATATTTTAGCCAAGCCAACATTTTGGAGACCCCAGATCTACAATCAATGGTCTATTAAAACAACATAAATCATTCACTTCTTTTGAAGTTATTTAGTCTACTTAATGTGCACCACAGATATGTCCTTATGTAAGAAATCTGATAAAAAATAAGCTTAAGAAATTTATCTCTTCTAAGTAGTTAATAGTTATTTTTATGTCTGGGACAACCAATTGGGAGGGAATTCCTAAATGTGGGAATTCCCACACAGCTGATTGGCAGGCTCCCCACTTGAAAAGGTTTAAAGAGGGCAGCCTGCCCTCAACTGTTACCACTCTGTGCTACACTGTAACTAATAAAGGTACAGGAACGAATCTGCCTCCGCCTCGTCCTTATGAATCCCATATCCTAGAGATCGAACACTGGCGACAATGAGGGCCACAGGATTACAGGCAGAGTGAGGCATCAGATCAATTGGTCCACAAAACCTCCAGACCATAAGCCATTGCTGAGTCTGATAGCGGGGGACTAACAGTTATTATTTTAGCTCCAAAAATTTCTCTTGCAGAAATTTTTTTAAAAAATGGTTAGGAGAAGTGCCAAAGACTTGATTCTAAGCCCCAAGATTGGGAACTGTGCCCTGACAGTTTTTCGCACTGTTATCCGTGTTCCTTTTATTTATTTATTTGTTTGCACTGCTGTGCATTTTAATTCTTTTGTGTTTTTGTATCAGAGTCATCTGAGATGTATGGCTATACAAACTGAATAAGTAAATAAATAAATAATTACACATTACCACAACTTGACCATGTTTTATATCTGGGATGCAACGGAGTCTTTCAAGAATCTTCCCTATGTTTCTAGGCTAGAGTGATGTCAATAATTGCTTGTTCTGTTTCCAAAATAAATAATCTGACCACACAGCATGTTGTTGATGTTCTTGGGTCAGCTAAACTTACACAAACACATAGGGATTTTGTTTTCTTGGAGAATGACTAAGCAAAGGACAATCCTTACAACTACGATAGGGTGAATTTGCACTTGGGCTGTTTTCCATCTTTATCTTTGACTGTATTTTTATTGTTGTTTTTACTTTAGAGTAGAATTCAATCATGCTTTAATTCCATTCATTCCTTTTTAATTTGGTGAGTCATTTTCATCAATAAATGAATGAAGAAAGCATGTTTAGCACAGAACTATTTTGAGAAGTTTTTAACTTTCCACATTTTCAATCTTTTATCAAAAGACTAATGATAACCTTTCTACAATTAACTGTGGGGGGCTTTTTTGCCACTATGTTCTCAGCAGCAATGTCATTTTCCACATTTTGAACTTTAGATTCCTTTTTCATATATTGTAGGCACAATAGGTACTCCTTACAAATGCCTCCTCTCTGTGTCTTTCATTCAAACACACAAGTCATAATTCTTCTTCAGGTTAAACTAAGTCTTTTTCTAAGATGATTATATATTAGTTTTCTTCCTTCTAGTTTCTTGAATATTTTGTTAAAAATAACAGCAAAAGTCAACTGATTATTTTATAAAGAAAAACTATCAAGATCTTCATTTCTATCTACATTGTTATACATTCTTTTAACAGTTTTAATGTACTCCTCTTGTTACCAGTGCTTTTTTTTGCCATAGGATGCACCGAACACAGTTCCGGCACCTTTTTTTTTTGCCTTAAATACAATAAATTAAATTTATCTTAGGAACTGAATAT
>JANHFO010002097.1:65263-76743 GCA_032468095.1 Pareas carinatus
AGGACATCACAATTAAATAAATTATTTTGCATGCCTGTTTAGTTTGTTCAGAACTTTAACCATTCTCTTAAACCTAAGAAGAAGAAATCAAAGAAAATCAGAATAAAGAAGCAGTTCAGAGGATCATCGCTTACAACTTGCTTTATATGTCAGAGGAAAATCATATGATTTGATACTTATGTCTCAAGGTGCCTTTCAATGTCATAGAAACATTAACGAACCTATTATGGATTATGTGTTAAATGAGGGGTCCCCAACCCCTGATCCATTAACCATCACCGATCTGCGGCATGCCAGCAATCGGATCGTGCAAACAAGCCAAAGTCTATTCATGGGATGTAGGCAGCACACAAAACCATGGTCCCTCCTTTCTCCACAGAACTGGTTCCTGGTGCCCAAAGGGCTGAGGGTCACTGTGTTAAATAAAGCCTTTAAGAAATATACCTTTCATTTATTGGTAGTATTAACATAATTAAAACTTACAATAACTAAAAGTTCCATCCTAGGCTAGCCACCATAGAACAAGTAAATCTGTGGCTTCAGCTAACAAGGTTTTTCTATAATATTCATCAGATTATATTAAAATAGTGTCCAAGCATATTTTTCCAGGGAGAAAGGATCTTTTAATTTCTTAAGGAGGGACTAATTTTTTAAGAACTTAAGTAATGTCATTCCTGAGATACAGTTTCCTGAAACATGTTGAAATATGTACAGTTTACATGTAGAATATTTCTTATTTTAAATCAGAAAAGCCAAATAAAGGAAAATGGCAAACATTACTGAAATGCAAATGCTTCTCTATTTCCAAAGTAGCTCTAATAAATGAAAGCTCTCTGCACTGGAATTTTATAAATCACTTATTTGAATGAGAATACATTGCAGATACCATTATTGTGCGTAAGCACATTTTAAACCATTTTTAAGAGGATGAACAATTTGAAGCTTTTTGCATTAATTTTGGGACTGACTTACCATACTTGCTATTGATGCATTAAAAGATTTAATGAACTTTACTAGGATAAAAATACTCATTTAAAATTAGTTCAAAGAACTTCAGCTAGTTTAATGAAATGTTTCAGTGGTGAACAGGAGAATAAATAGTGTATTACTCTTTTATGTTAAAAGAAACCCTTATAGCAAATACAGCTACTATACCCAAGTAATAACATTTATTTTTATGAGTCATTAGCCTTTCATTCTAAAATATATCAGATATATAGTTTTAAAACATAGTATCTTTTTATAATGTGTTTCTGGATAGATGAGCAAAGGTTTGAATCTAACAGAGCTGTAGCATTGTTCTCCTCTCTTTGTGCACCAATAATGACATGTGCACTTTCAAGGAAGGCGATACACTTTGCCTTAAAAGCCATTTAATGTTTTTTCAATTTGGAATTGGGAGCCACTAATGTTCTCTTCAACACTTGCAAACTGAGAGTGAACATGGCTGAATCTGATGCATGTCATAACATTTAATTCTTCTTTAAGTCTTGGGAATATAATCACAATCATACCAAAAAAACCATAGATTTCAGAGGGTTGTTGCTTTTGTCTAATTTCCTGTTGAAAAGGCAAAACAGTACTGAAAAAAAAAATCTGTATTCCGCAGACAAATTTGTATTTCAAAGTATGGTGAAAAATTATGAGTATAAGCCTACTTGGTACAGGTCTAATTCATCAACAGGTGGAATCTTTGAAGGCCCATAGTGATTAATTTGCATTGTATGTTTTAAATAAAATTCTAGAATCTATTTAATTCTTAGACATATATCCTACATTTTCTTCTAGAACTGATAATATTCCTTCCAATTTTATTGCAATAAAAATCATATGAGATAAGCTAAACTGAGAAATAATGACTGAACCAAATTCACTCACTAAGTTTCTATGGATAAATTTGGACCAGAACCTCACTTTTCTCAGCCCTAGTCTAACATTTCTATCATTACTCTATTCTGACCACATATGCTTTCACATCTTTAAGTCTTAAATCAGTAGATCTGATTTGAAGACTCAGAATATTTTAGCCATTTATTTGCTATACAAATGGATGTTGCTAGTGATAAACTTTTCTTGCTTTAGTGAATCTTCAAACCATCTGCAAAGATAAACAAAGAAGCAACAGAAGCAACCACCTATCATTATATACAAGCTTTATTTAAGAAAGAATTAAATGTTATGACAAACATCAGACACGTTTACTGTGCAAGCTGCAATATGACGTCTTGTTAAATTCAGTCAATATTTTAAAATAAATCTGCACCAGTGCATTGATCAAAATGTAATTATCATTTGGGTTTTGCAAATCTCAAGATATAGTTTTTATACAAAATCTATGCGAATGACGGGCATTGCAAATACATCCGTACCAAAAAGATGTGTTTGAGGGGAAAATAGGGACTAAGATCATCATTTAAGCTATGAGTCAGCAGTGTGCTGCAGCTGCCAAAAAAAGTTCTAGGCTGCATTAGCAGAGTGATAGCATCAAGATCACAGGAAGTGATAGTACCACTTTATATACTGCACTGGAGATACCACACTTGCATCCAGTTCTGGTCACCACGATTCAGAAAAAATGGTAAGGTCCCAAAGAGAGTAAAGAGAAGAGCAAGAAAGAGGATAAGGGGTCTTGAAATAAATCATACCATGAATGGATAAGAAAACTAGGTGTGCTTAGCGTAAGGAAGAGAAAACTCAAGGGAGGCATGATAGCAGTCTTCCAATGCTTAAAGGGCTGAGGATGTCGATTTATTCTCCATAGCACCTGAGAGAAGGACAACAAGCACTAAGTGGAAGCTTGTTGGAGGGAGATTCAACCTAGAAATAAGAAGAAATAAGAAGTAAGAGTAAGAATGATTAAAAAGTGGAACAGCTTTCCTCCCAGAGTTGTGGATGCTGCTTCGCTGGAGGTTTTCAAGAAAATATTTGTTCATGATAGTACAGGTAGTCCTTGACTTATAATAGTTCACTTAGTGAACATTCAGTTACAGCATTACTGAATAAAGTTACTTATGATCATTTTTCACACTTCTGACTGTTGTAGCATCCCCATGGTCAAGTGATCAAAATTCAGATGCTTGGCAACTGGCTCATATTTATGACAGTTGTAGTGTCCCTGAGGGTCACGTGATTCCCTTTTGTGATCTTCTAAGAAGCAAAGTCAATGGGGAAGCCAGATTCACTTAACAACCAGGTTACTCATTTAACAACTGCAGTGATTCACCTAACAATTGTTTAAAGAAAGATTGTAAAATGGAGCAAAACTCACTTAACAAATCTCATTTAGCAACATACATTTTGGACTCAATTGTGGTCATAGGTTGAGGACTACCTGTATAACATCTCCTGCCATGACAGGGGATTGGATTAGACCAGTGGTCGCCAACCTTTTGGATCTCAGGGACCACTAATAAGAATGTTTTTTAAAAGTTAAATTCATTTGTAAAATAATGATCAGAGAACTTCCATTTTATTAATTTTATTATTAATTTTATTAATTGCTCTCCGGCGGGCCACTGCTGCGCACCGGTGGGCGCTCTGATGCTCTGCTCTCACCCACCGCTGCTTTCCAGTGAGCCGCTCTCACCTGCTGTCACTCTGGCAGGGGGTGTTCCGGCGCTCCAACAGGCTGCACTCGCCCTTTGCCCACGCTCCACATCGTGGCGGGTCGCATTCCCCTTCCGTCCACACTCCTTGTCACAGCAGGCTGAACTCATGGACTGCAATTCCCTGTCCCTCATTCTGAATAACACCTGGCTTCCCCATGCCTGCTCATAGCTACTGCCTCAACCCCTCCTGCCACCATCTCTATCTACCGGTGCCCCTTACCTCATGAAAATGTCACAGTTGGAATGAAGTTGGCTGGGCTGAAAGCTCTGCGACTCGGAATTCATGCTCTTTTGGAAAGGCACTTAGAGAAGCACCTCTGATACCACCAGTCAGCTGTAGTTAAAAGCAAGCGAATTCTGAGCCCCAGAGGCAGCCCAGCCAGCTTCGATCCATGTGTGTGCCTCGTTGTCTCTGCCATCTCCAGGAGCAGGAACCATGCAACTATATAAAAAAATTGTAAATAATCCCAGATTTCCCTGCAGACCACCAAACGTTTTTCGTGGACCACCAGTGGCCCACAGACTGCAGGTTGGCGACCACTGGAGTAGGTGACCTCCAAAGTCCCTTCCAATCGTATGATTCTAAGATGTTATTTTAGCCTAGCATAAGTAGTAAAAAGCTATGTTTTGTGATATCTACCTATCTATCTACCTTGTGATATCTACCTACCTACCTACCTACCTACCTATCTATCTATCTTGACAGATAGACAGACAGATATTCATTTGCAAGTGGAAATACAATAGGAGGAAATTATGAATAAAACCATAAGAATCTGAAATATTAGAAAGACCTGATGGGTACTCCCAGATGCACAGCCCTACAAATGTGTCATATAATACTACTCTCATAATTCTCAACCAGCATTAAAGGGCATCATTCTGCTTATGCTGTTAAAATATGAGAATCAGCTAGAGGTCACTGCTGTTTCAAATGGGTAAATTTACTTCACTTTCTATCCTCATCTAAGCTTTTTTGGTAAGACTTTATTCTTTTTCTATGAAAGCATGGAAAACTCTAGGGAAGCTGTGAAGCAAATAAGAGCTGAAATAAAAGGTCTCAGGATAACTCATAATTGACAAAAAAACTATCTGAGCAAAAAAAATGTGGCAGCTTGCCCATCAATTGGAAAGTTAATTCACCTTCAGATAAAGGAACTTTAAAGGTGAAAAGGACAATTAAAATGTGAGATGAAAATATCAGATAAAGTAACACAGTAAATCCTCTGAGATATGCACTGGGAACAATGTTGGGGAAAGGAGGAGAATTAGGAAAGGAAGAAAAAGAACTTGAAAGTCAGGAAATGTGAAGCCAAGGTAAATCTACCAAGATCTAGAAGAAAATACCTCTGAATAGGATAATTCAGGAACTTTGACTAGAATCAGCTAAAACAACTTATGCAAAACAGAAAATCCAAACACCAACAGTAATGTTGACGCACAGTTCTGATAAATATCTGCATATAATTTTAATGTCTCCATGCTTTTAGGAACTGCTATAGACAGGTCTCACTGTAGTCAGATACTGATTGACACGGAACTCAGTTCTCAGCTAAAATGTAGATACAGTACACAGAATTCCAGATGAGTTCAAAAACAAAAAATATGTATTTATTTAAAGGATGTCTTTTTTTAAAAAAAATCACACAAATATAGATACCCTGTTTCCCCGAAAGTAAGACATCCTCCGAGAATAAGACCTACTGACAGTTTTGCCTCTCAGTGAAATATAAGGCATCCTAAGAAAATAAGACCTCCCCGATAATAAGGCCTCGGACTTCCGGTTCTGGGCAGCCTTGGTAGAAAAATAAGACATCTCCTGAAAATAAGACCTAGCTCATCTTTGGGTGCAAAAATTAATATAAGACAGTGTCTTATTTTGGGGGAAACACAGGTAGGTATTTTTTGGGAACATGAAAATGCTAAAGTGGGCAATTTCCAAAATAACACAGAAAGAAATTAGTGTGTAAAGGAATGCTGGTCAATTATTGGGAAACTAGTGGGGAAAACAAATGGAAGGGGAATTAGATGAAATATCCTGAGAATACATAGTGGCTACTTGGAAGCCTGATCAGGAGCTGTCAACCTTTGCACATCTGACTTACTATCCTTTCGCATTGCCAAGTTATTTTTCAGTACACAGAGAACATATCCTTTTCGGCCCTTTCATTGTTCTTCCATATATTGTTTTTGCAAGTTTATCCATATCGATTTTCTGTATTTGACCTTGGTGTACTTTTTGCTATGGTCCTTCACATTGTATTCAGTCCACACACATGTAGTATCTATCAGTTTTTCTGCATTTCTCTTATTCTTTTGCCATACGCACTTCTTACGAACCCTATTCAAATTATTTTCAATGTGCTTTTTTCACACACTCAACACTCACTTACATATAATGAAGGAGACGGAAGTATCTTCACAGCCAATTTCCTTCCTTCTGACAAGCTTTCATTCTGTGTAAGAAGCCACATACAACATTCATTCCCATCCTATCAGCATATGCATGTTCATTTTATTTCTTGTATTTAATCTTAAATATTGCTTGCTCCCTTTAGCTACATTCTTTGAAGCTATTTTTTCTTTCTATACACATTATGCAACATCTTCCATATTTATCCCCTCATCCAAAGCCTCTTCATTTAATCAAGCCAAAGCATAAAAGGAACTTAAGCATGCAAGGAAGTTAAAATCAACCAAATGACTTTCATCTGGCTCAGTTGGTAGTGAAAGAAATAAAAAGAAAGGGGTGGGATCTTTGTTTGGAAAATATGAAAATTAAATTTGCTTTGTGTTTCTCACTAAAGAGAAACTGTATACACATGGAACTAAACAGAACAATTGACGAAATGAAACACAAGATACGGTGTGGTTAGGAAATGTGTAGTTAGTACAAATAAGCTGATATCTCCAGCACTCCAATAAATTACTTGCGAGACTTGAAGGAGATTGCAGATGTCATTCTAAAGTCTTTCTGTGATCTTTGAAAAATAATGAATCATGGATGAAGGTAAAGCTAGATGACTGGAAAAGAGTAGATGGTGTTCCATCTTTAAAAATGTAAAAAGAACCTGATGTTGATACTGAGAAACCTAGCAAAAGTGAACTAATCTGTCTTCTGGAATGAGATTGCCCTAGGATTTTGATGGTCGCCACCCTGCTGATGTTTCACAAGGGTTTAAAGATCTGGGCCTTTCCCAGGTCTTTGCCAGATGGGAAGGAAGTCCCCTTTGAATTGTGTGTTCATCTTTTCATTCCTGTTCTGGGGTTTGTTTTTGGGTCATCCTTGCCAGGAAGAAACTCCCAAGTAATATGTGCTTTAACCAAAGAAAAGCCCAAGAAGTATATAGCACATTATGAGTATTTGGTTTTTTTTTTTCTGGAATGGTCTGCTTTGTGTCCTATAGCAAACAACAAACAAACAAACAAAAGAAAAGTCATTTGACACTTAGGACGAATAAAAGTTGTGTCTGTCTTACATGCTTCTGGATTCTCAGTGCTGGTGATTTTTCTCCAAAATGCCATTGAATAGTGTGAGGAAGCTACATTTTATTATATTTTTTAAAAAAGAAAAATGAAACAGAGTGTCTCTCTGTATCTATCATGCTGAGCAACTTTGTCAGAGCTATCACAGGTTCTCTTGAGAGACTAAATACAGGCTTTAGTATATAAAATACCTGTGAATTTTATTTCTGATTAATGAAGAAGTTGGTCTTAAGAGAACTGTAGTAAAAGCTGGGTCTTTGTGGCAAAGAAACTGCTAGTGAAATAATGCAGGGATTTCTTCGGTTCTGGACGCTTACAACTACATGTCTCTCAAACTTACGTTTTGCCTTTCATTTGTCTTTTTCAATAAACCTGAAGACAGATATTGAATCTATACCTTGTCAAAATCCACAAAAAATGAATTTTCTTCTGAATGCAGTTAAATAAAGTACACGTTGTGATAGCTTGAATATTTACCCAATTAGTTAATTAAACTTGGAATGGAGAATTCCAATTCAGTAGGGCAACATCTTCTGCCTTCTACCGGAAACTGAGAGTCTAGTTAACATGTCGAAAAATAACTATCTAAAAATATTCTGGTAAAGGAAATCAAACCCCTGCCTCAAAATGTTCTTCCATTAAAGACTGCATTTTACTTGCAACACTGGTAGCATATAAGTGGAAATGAAAAATTTCATTTTCTTCCTAGAATTTTTTGTGATGATATTCTCACTTCAATTCTAGGGAAAGGAATTATTGCAAACTGTGTCCTGTCCCAACATCAATTCTGTTGTGACCTTTATAATATAGGTTATTAGACAGGTTTATGCATTCAAAAATGAAGCTATAATTATTAATCAAATGCTATGCTAACTAGTATTTGAGGATAATTAAGGCAATCAAATAATAAAGAGTTGACAGTTCAGAGGAAATACAGCACAAATAATATTTAAAGCTGATATACAAAGCAAATTGTTTTCAAATAAGAAAGCAATAAATGTATGAGAAGTATATTGTTCAATTTGATAAGAAAAGGCAAAGAGTACAGAAAGTACCTTGTTCAGAGAGATAATAAATTACACAAGTGGGAGAAAGACATAACAGTTGGAGTGATACATTGAATTCAGAGATAGATGCAGGGAGTTTCAGAGAATAATATGGCAATTAAGATTAAAGAAATGGTTCACTTTGTATAGTGTTCAACTATAGGAAAAGGAAAAAACAAAAGCATAAAAAGTATTACTGCAATGAAGATACTTCAATGAATTTTTATGGTTGTTTCCTTTCACAGTAAAAAAAGAGAAATATATATAAGTTATAGGATCCACATCCTATGTATTAAGGAGGAGTGCCTTACATGGAGACACCACTAAATGGAGAAATAAATACATAGAATATTTCTGGATTAAAGAGAGAAAATGGGGGGAAAACTCACCTTTCTTTTGCAGCTTCTGCAGAGTTTTGGTCCCAGATTAGTGTTAAATGGATTCTTCAACATTTGGTAGGAAAGTAAAATCGGTATTTATTCTGAGAGACTCCAGTTATGAATAGAGGCAAAGCCCCCTTCAACCCACTGTTTCCTTAATTTTAACTGAATATAAATTTTGGAATCATAATATTTCATCTTCATTCTTCTACTTTGAGGCTAGCATCTGTTTTTATGCCAGTTCTCCATCAAACATTGTGATTGTGGCTTTACATTGATGTGAAAAAACTATCAATAAATTTGTATCCTCCTTATAGTCTATAAACAGCTTAGAAATGGGGCATGTACTAGCTCAGCAGTTTAGTGACAAAGAATATTGCAGCATCTTAACTGCCAATTTATTGATGTGTGAATGAGACCTGCTGATTTAAATTAAACTGTCCTTTACATTGTTTATGGTCAAGATGCAACTTATCTAGCATTATTACAATTTTCTGTATAAGGCAAACTTTGCTTGAAAACATCAATTGCATTAAATATTAAATTATGTAAAGGGATTTAAATTCCTTGTTACAAGCACGCAGAATGATTAGAGTTCATTTCCATTTTAAATGCTTACAAACATGTCTACCAAGTGGGGCAAACATGTTGAACAAGATCCCAAGGCTCAGGATTACAGGGATCTAACAGCAGCCCATACAAAGCAATGTCAGCATGGCAGAGAGGCAGGAGGTCCACTTAGAATATCTTTGTCATGAGCATTGATGAATCCATAAGCAGTGTGGTGCTAATACACAGCATGAATTTCTTCCTGGCTTTCATTTTTCCACTCTTATAGGGCTTCACGTTAAACAGCTGATTCATAAAGTAACTTTGATTCCAATGTGTATATGAACATGTGATGCTATACTTCAAATTACATTTCACTTTTCTAGATGGCTATTTAGTAGCACTTGATACAAACCAATGTCTCTCCATTGAAAGCGATAATATTGAGAAATATACTTTAGATTCTATGTTGTTCTTATATATACAAGTCTGCACAGTATTCTTTCTTCTTAGACATGGAAGAACTCTCTGGGTACTGCCTACACATTAAGGACATAACAATTCATAAGGACTCCAAACCTTTGAGTTCTTAAAATAGTGACTGCTAATCTAGCCTAAGACCTATTGCTGCCTGAGATAAGGCACCCACTGTGTTATTTGTCAATGTATTGAAGCAAATGAGAATGGCTGATGGAATTTTTTTTGATGAATTGAATATGTTAATAAAAAAATATAAAACTAAAATTGTTACAAGATAATAAGGAAAGAAGAGGTTTGGGTTTACCAGATTGGAATTTATATTATCAAGCATCTGCGTTAACATGAATTAAAGAATGGATAACTTTAAGAAATAAAAGGATATTATATTTAGAAGGGTACAATTTACTACAATGATGGCATTCTTATTTGTGGTATGGTAAACATAAAACAAATAGATACCATATAAACCATTTTGTATGAAATTCTTTATACAAGGTATGGGAAAAAGTAAAACCTAAAATATACATGAAGATTCCAGAGTGGGTATATCCTAGTAAAATGTTGATACATCCAAATATGTTGGATGTGGAAAAGAATTGGACATATAAGGATATTTTAGACATGGAAGAAAATTTGAAATATAGACAATTACTAGAAAATCAGAGAATACAGTTGACATGGTGGTTGTATCTACAATTGAAAACTAGAATGATAAAGATTTAATAACAGAAGGATTTGAAAATGGATTGACAGAATTTGATGAATTACTGTTGACTGATGATGAAAAATTGATAAAGAAAATATATAATTTTCTGTTAGATAGAAGAATGGAAGATGAACAAGTTAAAGAAGTTATGATAAAATGGGCAAAAAACTTTGGTTATCCTATTGATATTGACAGTTGGCAGAATTTGTGGTAGAAAAATTTAACAATACAGCATATAAAGAAAATTTATACAAGATGTTTTATAGATGGCATTTGACACAATATAAAATGTCTAAGATGAACAAAGAAGTGTCAGACAGATGTTAGAAGTGCAAAGACAATGCAGGCACTTATTAGCATATGTGGTGGACGTGTAGTTATGCAGAAAAATATTGGAAAAAAATAGATAAATGGTTATTAGATATGACAAAGTTACAGATAAATTTTAAACCAGAATTGTTTTTACTGGGTATTCTGCAAGAGCATTTTAATAAACAATATTCATATCTGAAAATACATGTCCTAACAGCTGCCAGGATTGTCTTTGCACAAAATTGGAAAAACGAAAAAAATATAAAAGACTAGTGTTTTGTACCCGTTCTATGCTATGAGAGAGTGTTTTTCGGCATCCACGGAGCTCCAGAATGCCTCTAAGAGGCCTAGGAGGCCGTTCCATAGGCCTCCTGAAGCTCCACAGAGGCTGAAAAAACCTCTGATGGACCTGGGAGAAGCTTCTCCTGAAGCCCACAGGCCTCTCATGAGGAGCCCCCCAGGCTCGTCATTCTTTTTTCGGCCTCCGCAAAGCTTCGGGAGGCCTATGAAATGGCCGTCTGGGCCACTTAGAGGCATTCCGAAGCTCCGTGGAGGCTGAAAATATGCCCGAGGGGCCTGGGGGACTCCTCCTGAGAGGCCTGTGGGTTTCAGGAGAAGTTTCCCCCAGTCCCCGGGGATAGAGTTTCCGCAGAGAGGGAGAATGGGGAGAGGGAGAGTGGGGCTCCAGTTACCTACCCTGCTGTTCCTTGCTTGGCTGCTCCCAGCTCTGCCATGACTGTGGGTGCAACAGACTTCACCTTCGAATGGTGGATGGCCCTTTCCACTGTGTCCTCCGATTGGCCAAGCACAGGTTGGCTTCTCCCCTTTCACTAAACCCTAAATAACTCCCAAAATTAAAAATTTTAGCGATTAATAATAGTTGCATTTTGGTCCAGGATTGGAATCCAAGGTA
>JANHFO010002097.1:111477-121718 GCA_032468095.1 Pareas carinatus
AAACATTGTAATTAACATTTTAATATACTTTAATAATTTAATAATATTATTAAATATTAATATAGTAAAATTATCTTTAGTATAATATGATTACGGTATTTGATTTTCAGAACAATGATATCTATAAAAACAATAAAAAACCCAGAACTTCGCTCCGATTTTGGTACTAACAGCACATATGCCCTTAGAGTATAAATTTGGTACTCTGAAACAACAAGGAAAATAAGGGATAGTTTTCATTGCATTTAAGATACCTTTAATAATGCTCAATTTTCTGAGTTTGCATATAGTTTCCTTGTATTATGCCCTATTGGTTTGTAATTAAACTTTTTATTTTGACTCTTTTGATTTTGATGCTGGAAATTTGTGTCATAAAAAATCATTCTCTTATAATTTAAAAAGTCATTTCAATAGTGAATAGAAAGCAGTTGTGGTAGCTGTGGTTTTCTGAGATTACAGAGTTTATGGAATAATATTCGTTTTTGTTTCCCATTCATTTTTAATAAGTAACCAAACCACTAGCCACAATATGGCTCTTGGGAATTGCTGTTTAATGTGATTTTTAAAAGTTTGTTTAAAAAGTATAACTGAACTATGCAAATATATTTGTTTTCATGATTGACAGTCCTTCTTAAAGGTGCTAATGGTATATCAGATTTAAAATAATGTGAATGCTTTACAAGTATACAAGGAGATACATTGAATTGAAATGTCATTAATAATTATATACACACTAATATATTGCTTTGACAGACTCTTGTAAATATTATTCCCATTTCAGTTATATATAACACTTTTTCTAATAATTTATTAGTAAGTTTTAAGTATTATGTTGATAGTCATGATTCAAACATGACTGATATTATACTAACAAGCATTATGTGAACTATACCATTAAAATGAAACAATTTATGGTATTGGTGTATTATTTATAAAACAAAGTGTTTCAGATTTTTATGAATAGAATGATAAAATCTATAGAATTATTAATGCTAGTTTAACTGTCTTTGTGCAGCAGAGAATTTGTAAGAATTTTTATTCAAAATATCTGGAGTGTACGAAGTTGTTCAGTCCTATAAAAATAATCCCTAGAGTTGAAAGACAGTATTTGGCACAAATTTACCAAACTGGGATTGTGCCTAAGGCAGGATGAAAACTCACAGTCTCGTAGCTTCCAGTGAAGTGCTTTTAACCAGAGGTTTTCAAACTTTTTCAAGCTGTGGACCCCAAAACATGTCATTGCTACATGACGGACCCCATTCTCACAAATTCTACTAATTACTAATCAGCAATTCATCTATATTACTTTTTCCAAAATTTTCTTAACTTGCCTGTGAACCCCCTGGCAATTTGCCATGGACCCCAAAGTGTCCAGGGACCCCTGATTGAAAACCTCTGCTTTTAACCACTATACCAAACTGGCATCTTTAATACTTAGAATTGTTTAGATTCTTTTCTTCTTCTTCATTAAAGCAGTTCAGTCTTGTTGATACTAATTCACACAAATATTATCTGACTTTCTTCTGGTTCCTGGCATCTAGATATAACACTAGTAATAGAGTAATTTAGAGAATATTTGCCTGTGAAATTTTAACCCAAATTCTATTTCACATGGGCTAGCTTGATGCCAAAACCACAGCCACGGAATTTTTGCGACAACTAGTGTGGTTTTTCAGCAAATATATCAAGAATATGATGTCCCAATCCTATAATACCTTTGTGAAGCAAAAAAATGGGGTTAAAAGATAGAGGGAAATGTTGTGCCCATCATGTGTGGATTGAAAGATAACCTTGTATATTCCAAATGTGCTAATGGCATTGAAATTGTATTGTACATTGATGCGATGACTGGCATGTTATTTAAAAAGCAACAAACCAGAGATTGAATTCATTAATTAGTATAAGTAAGCTGTAACAATTTTTAAAAAATTAACATTTAGCATATTATTATTACAGCTATGCTTTTAATTTTAATGTCTATATAACAAATAATTTGCTAACTTTTATACTTATATTGTTACATACAAAACTGTCTGTATTTAAGTCAAGTTTTTGAACATTATGAATTGTATTCTATTAAGTATTCTAAAGAAAAGAAGCATATATTTCACAAAGATTTTGCAGGTGTTTATAGTCTCTGTTTCTGTGGGAGCTTCCAAATGGAGATATTTTGTAGTCTTATTTGCAGAATTTTAAATAACCTTCCATTCATGTTTTCTCGTGCTTTCTCACTTTCTTTTTCTAATAAAAAAAATCAAAGAGGGAAATATAAATGTCAGCATTTATTTATTTATTTGTAGTGTACCTATTGTTCATCAGAAATAAAGATCAGATGTAAAAAAGGCATTTTCTTGTGGTTTTTAGAATATAAGAGGTTAAATGTGCAGTAGATCTAAATGGAAAGTTTTTTTAAATATTTGAATTACATCATATATTTTTCTTTATATATTCCATGTGCATCTTCATTTAATTTTTGTATCTCCCTGATCTGAACAAGATTCCAAATTCTGAAAATAAAATTTGAGGGTTGGAATGGATTGGATAGACAGATCAGTTGATAAGTATAAACTTGCATAAAGGAGGTAATAGACCAGACTCTCTATAGGAGTCTTGAATGATTATTTTACCTTTAATAATACCATCTTGCTTTGAGATAAGTGATAATAGTCAAACTCTTCCCTAGATATATCTTATTTTTTTCCCTTTGCAGCTCTGTTTAGATACATAGTCCAAGCTCTCGCTCTCTCTTTCTCTTTCTCTCTCTTCCTCCCTCCCCCCCCTTCCTCTCTCTCTATGGGGAAAGAGGGAGGGAGAGAGGTTTCATTACCAACTACTGTAGGTAATATCATCTGCACTGATGAAGTTACCAAGTTGGATAATGATATATCTGCAAGATTACCAAGGACTTCATGAAGCAGTTTTTTTGCCAAACTGTATAGTACATGGAAACCACAATCTGATTAACATTTTCAGGTAGCTTGTAATAAAATTTACTTTGTATGAATTGTCTGTATTCAATAAATGTTCAAAAACCCATGGTTTTCTCAGATCTGACTGAAGATAATGTTTGCAGTACAGAAAGAGGGAAAAGAAGCAGGATTATCAGTGCTTAATGCCTGTTCATTAAGTCATAACAGGACCATTATGTTTGAAATAAATTTAAGGCGTTTTAATATTATCTATTCACTTACCTAAAAAGAGAATTTGCAGTTACTTTACTGTAGTGGATGCGTTAAGAATATATGAATTCTTAATGATAAAAAGATTTGAGCAAAATGAAATGTCTATTTTGTACCATGTTTTTATTTCCATAATACCTAAGTTTTCAGAAAAAAAGTTTGACTTTGTTTCATCTGCTGTAGCCATTTTTGCATTTGTATGTATTTTCTCTTTCTTAGCTTAAAATTGAGGATTCTTAAAAAATAGTTGAAGATTTCTTTAGACAGGTTAACGTATTTGTTTTTGTTTCTCATAGTTTCTACTCATGAAACTCCTTTGTGCTCTATCTTTGAATGAAATCTGTCAGTCCTCCTATCCCTAGAATAAATGTCTGGTAGAATGGGAAAAAGTATCAGAGTATTTATCTACTTGTAAGACTCTTCTGTTTTATCCTGTGCCAGTAGTACACTCAACTACTCTGGAGCAAAGCTGGAAAATTTTTTTCCCAAAAAGAATAACAGATGTGTTAATACTTAATTGTTTCAGGAATTCTGCATCATGACTCAGAAAGCAAAATATTGAATCAAATATTGCTATATTAATTTTAATAACTTTTATTGATATTAGAATGTTTTAAATACCTTATGTTTCTGGTAAAATCTGTTTAATATATAAAATTGAAAAGGGTCATATATTCATTTAATTGACTGAATTTAAACCTGATCCTATTTCTTGTCCTTAACAAGGATCCTGTAATTCCTTAGTATAAGCCTTTCAAGGTAAACCATACTAGGAAACTAAAGTTAAGAATGCTAATATTATTTTCATTATAAGGTTAAAGAAAAGAAATCTTGCAAATCCTTCCACCCCCTTCCATTTATCGCCAGGAGAACAAACTTTGTCAAATTGCATTTCTGCATCAAACTCAGATTTCTTTTATCTGATGATTGTTTTGATTGCAGTTCTTCCTCCTCCTCAAAGTGATTGAGAAGCCCCATTTTATTTAAATTTTAAGTAATTTAGCATCTCTTTTTTGCCAGTTTTTGTAAAAGGTTGCAAACTCAATCATGCGACCACAGAATATTGCAACTAGTCATAAATGCGAGCTCATTGCCAAGTACTCAAATTGCAATTATGTGACTATGCAGATAGTGCAATAGTTGTGAATACATGTCATAACTCACTATTTCCATTGTTTGCATAACTTTGAGCAGTTGTTAAAAATGGTCATAATTTGACTACTTGTATTTTTTATAAACTTGTAAAAAATATTTATTTGTACCAAAGCAAGCTATTTCATGCCGTTCCATTACTTTGTTGCTTCACTTGCTATATTTTCAAAGTTACAACATTTTTAACATTTTAACCATATTAAGTTAGAAATATTAGAAAGTGCTCCCTGTTAATTTTCCATATTACTTTTTTCCTCTCTATTTTTGGAGTGGCAGGCAAAAAAAGGAATTGGGAAAATATTTTTCTTCAATTTTTTCCTCCATATTCTAGCAATGTATAGAGATTGTTGTACTTAACGTCTGTTCAAGTTTCAGTATGAACGTAATCCTATTGTACAACACTCTAGGGTAATTTTAATGTTACAGGTACTCAAGGGCTGCCCTGCAAGACTAGTGGTCTTCATGTATTACTGTAAGACTAATGGTCTTCATGTATTAGCATGAAATTGGACTACATAAATTTTGAAGTTCTTCTATATTTATGTTTAGCCTTGCTGGACGATGTATTATGACTTGACATACTGTATCTGATTTCAGATTTCATCCTGCGTTAGTAGAATTATATTTAGGATAGCTAAGTTAGAATGCAGACAAATTGTTGCTGTTTTGTTTTATTCTTGTAAGATAGGGTATTCATTAGCATTCAAATTCATTTATATTCAAAATCTCAATTATATTTTATTGATTTTTTTCAGCAATTTACTTTTCTATCCTTGGGATCTTTTAAAATTGGCTTCTTATTGTGATCCATAAAATAACTGTCCTTTACAATGAGACAGTTTTTTGTTTCTTTATGCCTTTCCTTTGCCTTTTTATCAGCCTATCAGTTCCATTATTGCATTTGCCTGATGTTCAAATTCTTCCCTTCCCTTCCCTTCCCTTCCCAATATCCTATGCCTAAAAAACACACTCTATTTTCAAATGATTGCTTAGGATTTTTCTAATTAAATTGTTCTCTAAAAATAATTTAGCAATTTACATTCCACTTTAGTCATAACATTAACTCTAGAATTTGTGACTTTCTGTACACTGGAAGTTTCTTCAAGTCATCCAATGCATTCCTTTTGTTCATAGGTGCTGTTATTTTGGCTCTATGTGTGCAAATCACTTTCTTCCAAAGATCGTTGATGAATGGTGTCTATAAAACGGGAGGTTGTGTGTTGGACTACAGTGAAGCAGCCGTTTCCCTGGAAAGAGGGAGTACTGCACATTCCTAGTAGGGGAACAAGACAAAGAACAAAATAAGCTGGAGTTGGATAGGGTTCAGTGGGCAAGACGTAGGATAGCTACTCCCTAGGGTAAGAAAAGTAAAAGATTTAATCTGGCAAGAGTCTTGTGTATAGGTGTGAGAAAATAAAAAACTGAACTTTGGATTGTTCTATGTTGTTCTTGGACTGGGCCTGACATTATCAGATAAAATTACATGATTGGATGCCTCCACAAGTGAATTAACAAAAACTCTCATTAAATCCCTTGCGTCTAACCATACAGGTAGCTCTTGACTTATGGCCACAGTTGGAACCAGAATCTAGGTTAAAGCAGTTATTAAGTGAGATACTCAAGTCAGTGCTTTACTCAGCAAGTATAATCCTGGCACCCCTGGTTGCAATTGTTAAGTGATCTCCTAGGTTGTTAAGTGGAATGAAAGAGCTACCCACCAAGTTCACTTCTCTTCTTTGCATGATAGAGAAGTACCTGAATTTAATTTAATTTTTAATTTATTTAATTTTATTTATTTATTGAGTGGGCTGCAGGAACAGATTTGGGATCACACAACTGGTTATAAATTTAGAACTACCTTTATTGTGGTTAATAGTTTTCATTCTTGAAAGTATGATTTATTACTATAGTTTTAGCATGATTAAATATTCTGGGACCCTTATCTCCCCTTTTGTCACAATGAGCTAATTCTTCATTGGCTTTCTGTACCCAGGAATAATATGTGTTATGAATTGGACAAATATAATGACCTGATAAAGTCTTCGGATATAGTCATCAAAGAGTTAGGACATTAAGTGGGTGCCTCAGAGTCATACTATGTTGTCTGTTTTATACAGCTTGATGCTTAGCTTAACCCCCTGACCCCGACCTGTTACAATCTCCTCATGGACCAATGTGGAGAAACTTTTTTTTTGCTTATACATCTGCAGAAATACTTGGAAATGTGATTAGTTTTTGTACAGTGCCTTTTACTCTGGAGACAAACTTACTGGTAATTCTGTACATGAGCAATTTTCCTTCATACCATATGTAATATTAACTAGTTTTCAAAGATAGTTGTGAAGATTTTTAATTTTTTTAACTCTGTTCATTTTTTAATTTGACTTTCTACTCTATTTTTGTTGATGGTTTATCTAAGACTAAATATAATATTTAGTTAAACTAATATTTAATTTATACTTTGTTCAGAACAATGAATTAAATTCAATGACTATGGACCTCTTCCATTATGTTGCGCTAAATAAGAATCTTTTTCACTCATAAAGAGTATTATTATATCCCTGAACTTCTCTCTACTTAGCATAAATATTTTATTTTTGTGTGGATTGTCATATGTATAAAAAATAAGTAGGGAAAAAGCATTTATTTGTAGGAATTGCTAAATGGTCCAAATCAGTGGTCGCCAACATTTTTTACCTCAGGGGCCACCAAATTCATAATTTGAAATTCTGAGGCCCACCAATATGATTTTTTTTAAAAAAGGTACATGCATTTGTAAAATAATGATCTGAGAACTTTTATTTTATTAATATAAAAGGGACCTATTTAATATAGCAAATTAAAACAGCTTATTCAATTATAACAAAATCATAAATGGGGCTCGTCTCCTTCCGCCCTCTCTTCTCTTCTCCTTTCTTCCCCTCCCCTCCTTTCCCATCTTCTGCTCGACTTCTTTCTTCTCCTATCTTCCTCTCTTCTCCCTTCCTCTCTTCTCCTCTCTTCTTCTCTTCCCCTCTTCTATCTTTTTCTCCTCTCTTCCTCCCTACTCTCCTCCATTTCCCCTCCTTTCCTTTCCCATCTTTCTCTCCACTCGTCTTCTCCCCTACTTTCCTTTCCTTTCTTCCTCTCTTCTCCCCTCCCCTTCCCTCCCATCCTCTCCTCGCTTCCTCTTCCCTCCTCTCCTATCTTCCTCTCCTCTCTACCATCTTCCTCTCCTCTCTCCTCTCTTCCCTTCTTCTCCTCCCTCTGATCTGCTTCCCTCTCTCCTCCCCTTCTCTCTTGCCCTCTTTTCCTCTCCTCCTCCCCTATCCTCTCTTTCTCTTCTCTCCTCTATTTTCTCTCCTTTCTCTTAAACACACACACACACTTTTTCTCTCGTTAGTTGCAGAATAGCTGCTGCACCTGAGAATAAAAGAGAGCGAAGATGCGTTCTCCAAGAGTGCAGAGAGGACACCTTGCTTCTGAAGCCGTTCCCAGGGGCAAGAAAGCCAGGCAGCCGCGCTCCTGGATTGGGGGATGGGCCACCATGCAGGCAGCTTTTGCGGGCTGGGCACCTCCTCCCACGCATTTTTAAAGCCCCCGGTGAGCCTGGACAGCGGACCTTGAGAGCGCAAAAGGCGCGCTCTCCTTTCAAAGATGCAGGCCGCCAAGCTGCCTGCAGGAGCAGTTGCAGAGGTCCGACTTCACCTTGGGCGGGGCTGCGGTGCTCAAGAGGGAGCAGTCCATCGGTGCCACAGAGCATGTCTCGGACAACTGTGAGTCTCCCAGGCCAGCTGAGGTGAGAGGAACGCAGGTAAGGCCAGGTGAGGCTTCTGTCACCGCCGATAATTGAGAGCGCCCACCTTTCTCCTCCTGGGGCTCAGCTGGGATTGGAAGGTGCTGTTCTCTGCCCGCTTTCCCCCCTGCGTTGGATGAGATTTCCCAGGGCGGCCGGGACAGAGCTAGTGTTAACGGGTCGCTCCCCTGCTGGCCATTCCTCTGTCGGTGGTGGATTGTTCCCCTCTGCATGCCTCTGCCTGCCATGCCCATGTAGGCAATAGGCCACAATCGCCCACCCTTGGTCCTGGATAAAACCCAGCTCACCCCTTCCTGCTATCTTTCGGTGTCCCTTACCTCACTCAAAAGTCAACTGGGCTGGAAACTCAAGGGCTCTGAATTCACGCGCTTTCAGCCAGCTTAAGGGGCTTTGGAAGCACTTCCGGTAGCCGCGCAGGAGAATTCTGAACCCTGGAGGCAGCCCAGCCTGCCTAAGCTGTAAAAAAATTATTTAAAAATGCCAGATTTTCCTGGTGGACCACCAAAACATTCTCACGGACCACCACAGGGCTGCAGCTCATAGGCTGCCGACCACTGGTCCGAATCATAAAAAAGAGTAATTGCTGCCAAGGTTAAAGCCTCCAGTCAATAATCAAAGCATTAGTAAGGAGTGAATGTTTAGTTGAATGCAAGTGTGTAATCTTTTTAATAATTTAATTTAATTTAATAATTTGATTTATATACTGCCCTTTTCCGTGCGACAGACTCAGGGCGATTTACAGCCAATGATAAAATACAAAGATCTATAAAATTAAAAGCAAAATTAAAAGCAAATATTAAGCTGGCAATATTAAGATAACAAATTCTTAAAACCAATTTAAAATCTAATTCATTAAAATCGGGAATGGAGGAGGGAGGCAGGGCTAGACAAGACCTGCCTGAACAAAAAGATGTGTCTTAAGAGCACAGCGGAAAGCACGGAGGTCAGTAATCCTTTGAATATCTACGGGGAGATCATTCCATTTTTATCAATTTTAGAATTTGATATTTTACTGAACTGCATTAAGATACCATTTTCAATTAATTGTATATGGACATTGTCTCAAAATATATTTGTACAGTATGTAATTCAGCATGAGTCATAATACATAGGTAGGAATACCTCTTCTACGTATTGAACACAAGTTCAGATGTTTCAGAGCTAGATTTATTTTTCTCATGAATACATAGTATGCATGCTTGACTTTTCATTGTTTGTAAAGATATATCAGATATATGGTCACCGGACCATAAGACGCAGGGCGCCCTGAGGCACTCCATGGTTGCACGTAAATCACTCTGCGGAATACTGGGAACGCTCCAATTCAGCTTGCAGGGTGATTCTTCGGCTTTGTAGCGTCCCACGGAGCAATTTCCAGGTGCACGGAGATTGCTCCGCCGGACGCTCCAAAGCCAAAGGATTGCCTGCTGACTGAATTGGAACGTTCCTGGCATCCCGTGGAGTGATCTCCCATGCTTTTTGGGAGTATTCGCTTCATAAGACGCATACACTTCCCCCTCTTTTTTGAGGGGGGGAAGTGGGTCTTATAGTGCGAAAAATACAGAATCTTCAAGGAAAAACCAAAAAAGTCCAGTTGCCTTTTGAAAAAGCACCTTTGGGACAGTTTCATTTCTAAAACAATCCCCCATCAGGCTTTATTTTAGAATTAGAATTTATTCACCAAGTGTGTCTGGACACACAAGGAATTTGTCTCCTGTGTACATGCTCTATTCTTACATATAGGCTATAATTGACAAACTGTGATTGCAATCATAAGTACCTTCATAATCATAATCATAAAGTACATTCATGTCATGTACATATTACATGCAATCAATAAACTGTGATCCTGATCATAATATACATTCATAATCTTAAAGTACATTCATCATGTCATCATGTTATAAAGTAAAATCATTATGTCACAAAACATTTCATCATGTCACATGTCAAAACATTTGTGACAAAACATCACAAAATACATTAATCATGCCATACTATACTTTTTTATAGGTTTGGGACAAGTATATTTGAACAGTCATAGAATACTAATAATCTACAAGTCAAACTAGGATACTAAATGACACAACTTATTTTGATATAATAGCGAGAAG
>JANHFO010002097.1:128625-143253 GCA_032468095.1 Pareas carinatus
CATCACAGCCACCCACTCAGGACATCACATCACAAAACTCAGAAAAGCACACCACTAGAACTCAAAAAGTTACAACATAGCAAACGACCCAGGAGATTACAGCACAAGACCCAGGACTCCACATCAAAAGAACTCACAAGGTCATCAAACAGCCCATTACTCGAGCTGTTAAAACACAGGAGACTAATAAGTCCAGAGGTATTTTACGAGAAGGGTACTCAATTCCTCAGCCTGCAATAGAATACCTTATGCCACCAGGCTTAAAATCCTGGACCTAGAAAGCTTAGAGCTACTCCACCTCAAGTCCGGCCTAAGCTTAGTACACAAAATTGTCTGTTACAATGTTCTACTTATCAATGATTACTTCAGTTTCAACCACAATAGTACACAAGCTAACAACAGGTACAAACTCAAAGTAAACCACTCCAGACTCGATTGCAGAAAATATGACTTCAGTAACTCATTACCTGGCACTGCTGTTACATTCCCAAACCTCCAAATCTTTAACCTTAAACTATCTCCCATGGACCTCACTCCATATCTAAGAAGTCTATAAAGGGGCATGCATGAGCACACTAGCGTGCCTACCATCCTTGGCCTACTGTCCCCATTTATTCATACTCATTTATTATTATGCCTATGCTTATACCTGTCTATATCTACATGTTTATATAGTATGTTCCTCCTTATACTTTTTTTCTCATATATGCTTGACTAAATAAATAAATAATAAACATGAGATACCCCTATGAGATACCCTAGGTAAGAGTTCTTATTAGGAGTTCAACTGAATAGAATTATTGAAAAACACACTATGTATCAGCCTTCCCAATGAAGGCTATGTATTGGGCCTCCAAGAATTCCTCACCCGCGTGGAAATCACTAATTCTAGAAATATGTTAAACCATATGGTGGGGATAGCTGATATATACAATATTTCCTTCTCCCCAAAGTGTTAGAAATATATTCTCTTGATGAGTACAGTCTCAAGGTATTGAATTTTAGGGATTAGTCAATTGAAGCTTTAATTGATGAGGGTTCGAATTGTTATAACAAAGCCAGGATTTATTATTTGGCTATTTTCCCCCCATCGAAAATTCCTGTTTAAAGCTCATATTAGTTAAAACTTAAACGAAGATTATTCATCTTTCTTCCCCATGGCACAATTTTCCAATACATCTATCACAGGAAACACTTTAGTTCTGTCTGTCAGAACAAGGCATATTAAAGAAAATTATGTCTTGCTTTTTTAATGTTTCCCAAGGATTCTACACTAAGCTATTAATATCAGCTTCTAAAACTACTGTACTAACAAAAACCACAATTAAATAACTAAAAATAGGTTTTTGACACTTGTATTCCCAGTAAATGCAGTATGTTTATCCTTATGATTATGGTTCTATAAAAATAAAGAGCTTGGTTTTTTTATTAACATTGATTGAAGAGCATTAAAAGGGAAAAAGCGATAACTTGTGAAGACAATGAAAGAATAACATAGTAAAAAATTGCAGTTTCTTTTTTAAAGCTTTTACAAACAGCTATAAAGTGAAATTATTTTTTTCAAGTCCTACAGTTTTATGAGACCCTGAAGTAAACATATTTCTCAGTATTGAAATATCTTTTTCCTTTACTGCTAACTAGTCATAATAATTAAATATGTGTTTTAGATGTAGGTTACACAACTGTAGTTGATTCAGATTATCTTTTTACACATTTGCAGTATAGTAGTATGGCAAACATTCATTAGATTAAAGCCAGTGGTAGCTGTCAGGGTGACTCCAGAATAACATAACAGAGATTCTAGACAAACAAAACTTAATATGTTCCTATTTTTGATTTCCCAATCTTTACAATATCTGCAGACAGCCCTGGTGCCATCATACAGAAACCAAAACAGGATACAAGCAAGGCTGTTCCTACAACTGGATTACTGCACAAGATGTTTCATTTCGATGTTACTTGACCATATTACAGGCAATCCTTGACTTACAGCCATTCGTTTAGTGACTGTTTGAAGTTACCATGGCACTGAAAAAAAGTGACTTATAAGTGTTTTTGGTCATGTGATAAAAATGTGGGTGTTTGGCAACTGACATGTACGAGGGCAATTTGGAAAAAGACCTCCGTTTGGTTATCAATGACAGACACTTGCAGATACAGAACATTTATTATACACATTAGAAAACCACAACATTACATTACTTTTGACATAATCGCCGTTCAAATTGAGGTACTTTTCATAATCTCCGTCCTGGGAATGAAGTCACCCTGTAACAGCATCGTGAAGCGCATTGTCATCACTGAAGCGGTGTGACACAAGAGGCAGGGCATGCTGACTTCTGGTGTGGTGTTGGTTCACAATAATGCTCGCCTGGACACTGCTAGACACACCCAATAACCTTTGAAGCAGTTCTGTTGGGATGTTCTTGATCATTTTCCCATCCCCTCACAGCCCAGATATGGCACTGAGCAACTCCCACGTCTTCTGGCTTCATTCCCATGAGGGAGATTTCTTTGCAGAAGAAATTTCAAACCTTGCAAGATGTTCTGACAAGGATCTCAATTTGAATGACGATCATGTCGAAAAGTCATGTAATGTTGTAGTTTTATAATGTGCATAATAAAAATTCTATATCTGTGAGTTTCTGTCATGGATAACCAAACAGAGGTTTTTCCCCGAAATTGTCCTAGTATTTATGAGGGCTGCAATATCCCGAGATCATGTGATCACCTTTTGTGACTTTCTGATAAGTAAAGTCAATGGGGCAGCCAGATTCATTTAACAAATGGGTCATTGACTTAGCAACTGAAGTGATTTACTTAACAACTGTGGCAAGAAAGGTCACAAAATTCACTTAACAACTGTCTTGCTTAGCAACAGAAATTTGGGGCCCACTTGGGGTTGAAAGTCGAGTGCTATCTATATCCTATTTCATTTGCAACACAATCTTCGGTTTTCCCCTTTCAAATGCAAAGTACTATCAATAGGCTCTCCTGTGTTTGTTTTCAGGTGCAAAATGACATTTTCACACTATAAGTAAAATGATAGCAGACTCCTGGCCACTACAGCCCTAGTACTCAATATTAATTTATACGTAAATGTACAGACTTTTACTCCCCCCACCCACACACACACACACCTGCTGTGGTAAATGTCCTGAGAAGGACAAAGAAACAAGACTGCCCATTATCTCTGCAGAAGAGGCAAGATCACAGCTGTCTGATTAACACTATCAGCTTTTTAAAAAGGACAGCGATTCTTGAGTCCCAGAATGGGGAAAATTTCCTGTGAAAACTGATCAAGAACCAGGGGTCCAGGTGCAAGTTTTGCGGGCTCAGCTTTCAGCAGAAGTGACTAAACTGGCAGAAGGAAAGGGAAAGAAAAGACACGTCCAATAGCGAACTCACCATAGAGAAAAAGAAATGTTCATTGTCAGCATTTTCATTTTTTTATATATGAATTTAACAAAACATTTATTACGGTTCAAGTCCAGATCACAGAAGTTAGAATAATCTTTGACAATTTGAAAACACAATTTAAAAATGCAACACCAATTTTGCTAATTTGGTATATAACCTACTTCTAAATTCACTGAATGTATCTTAAGACATGATGAATGCATTTTATGTTTATGAACATAATCTATCACTTTTAACTTATATGTACATTGAGAGCTTATACACCAGAGACAAATTCCTTGTGTCCAATCATACTTGGCCAATAAAGAATTCTATTCTACTCAACTGGACTCAACTCGATTCGACTCAACTCGACTCGACTCTTATCTGAATGCAACTAAGCCTGATAGCTTGCATAGGCAATTTCTCTTTAAGAAGTATTTAAAATATTCTATATTGATCAGAATGGCCAAGCCTCCTCCACTGGTAATTCTATTAGTTTTAGGCTTTTTCATCTTTGAGAACAAGGAGGATCTAAAGAGGGCAAACAGAATTTTGCTTCTTTCCTCATTTTTCAACCTCAGATCTTTGTATCGTACTTTGAATTATACCTGATAACAGAAGGGAAAACCTGAAAATGTGCCTGAGTGCATAAATCTATGTGTACATATCTTCTTCAGCTGTTTGTGATTTTCCCAAATACAATGCATAACTGTGAATTGTTATCCTTAATGCAGACATTTCTGCATGCCATTCCCTTTATACATACTTTAGCATATGCTCATGTACTTTCTCTCCTTTCCCTTCCTTTTTTTGTTGGTTGTTGGATTAATTTTGCATAATAAGCTTATTTGTGGGGAATACTGAGAACTTGGGAAATGCAGCTCTCTTTGGAAAAACACATTTCCCAGGTAATTCTGAAAGTCACAATGATTTCCACAGAATGCTTTTCATTCATACATTAATACACACAAAAAAAATCTGCAGTGACTTCTCTCAAAACAAAAGAACAGTCTTAAATTATTATGTAGGTCCAGAACAATATGCAGATCAGATTCCTTAGTTTATTTATTATGACTTGCGAAAACAGTACCAACCAACTATCCTAACATTTTTCCATATTAATATCCTGAATGGGATAGTGGATGGAAGACTATATTCTTTATCTGTTTACTGACTGTTGAATTCCATCCTTTCTGAGTTTGTTCAAACAGATTATGGAAAATGGCTTGAATCTTTAAAGAAACAAAAGTCTTAAACACAAAGTAAAACATCACTGAAATTCCAAAGAATTGTATTGTAAGTCATCTTCTACATTAGAATAATGGTGACTTCTGAAATAAATACAACAGAGAATCTTCTCGTGTTTGCCCCTGAAATGAAGACACATGAATTTAGGCTTCTCCTGTTGACTTTAATATCTAGGTAGATTCCTAAAAAGAGAAATTGCCCTACAGTTTTTCAAGTAAGGCATTTTACTTGATACTAATACCTTAAGTTAAGTCCAGAAAGAAAACTGCAACAATTACGAATCTTTCAAGTGGGATTCATCCCAGAATATGCATTAGGTGGTAGCTGAATTACCGAATGTTGTTGCCACAAACTTTTAAATTAGTGTATAACATATTAGCAACATTCTGGAGCAGAATGTCATTATTCTATGCTCAAAGATTGTGATGGAATCTGATGTTGAGTTGAGGGAGGAGTGAAGCAGTTTTCAATCTTGAGTTCCTTGTGCAGAGAAAGAGGTTGAAGGGAGATTGTCCCTAAAATTTCACAGAATGTATATAGTAGTTATGCAATATGTGTTTGAATCAAGCAAGATTCCTGTCTGGAGGCGAACAACAATAAACATGCTACTTTAACCAACACATGGTTTTGTCTCTAGTTCTTTACACCTGACAGAGATGCATAGTTTCTATCATTCCTTCACCAAAATGTCCTCAGAGGAATCTAAACTCATATTGCTGCAATATGATCCCTAAATTGTCTACTGCGTTTCTCCGAAAATAAGACACCCTCCGAAAATAAGACTTACTTACATTTTTGACTCTCACTAGAATTTAAGACATCCCCCGAAAATAGGACCTACCCAAAAATGTTATTTTCAGAGGATGCCTTACTTTCGGGGAAACACGGTAGATCACCCACCCCCAGCCCCAAAAAACACCCGGCCCCAGGCGCTCCTTACCTGATTTGAGAGGGCTGCAAAGAAATCGGGTGGGCTGAAAACTGCAGCGCTTCAAATTCGTGCACTTGCAGCCTGTTGGGAGGCACCGGCTACCCGAAATGCTTCCAAAGGGCAAATTCGGAGTGCTGCAGTGTTCAGCCGACCCACTTTCTTTGCAGCCCTCTGAACCAGGTAAGGAGTGAACGGGGCCGACTGTTTTTTGAGGTGGGGGTGAGCGATCTACCGTGTTTCCCCGAAAGTAAGGCATCCCCCAAAAATAAGACCTAGCGCTCCTTTGGGAGCAAAAATTAATATAAGACAGTGTCTTATTTTGGGGGAAACATGGTAGTAGCGCTAAAGCTAAATTATAAACATGAGCAAAAATATGCCCTCTATTTGCATGAGTTAGAAGAGCCAACAGTTATAGGATTTGCTTTGCTAGAAACTAATTGTTAAGAACAACACACTATTTTTATTAGTTTTAAATGTAATAGAATTAGACGGTGTATTGCTCAATTTTCCTGTTTGTTAGTTGTTACAGATGCTCATAGCTGTCAAACAAGTATTCATGGTTGAATGAAAATTCAAGCTTTTAAAACTAGAATGTATTATTTTTTAAATGATGTGATGTGTGTGTATGTGTTTCTCATTGTGTTCAACATAGTTGACTATAGTGAAGTATTTAAAGGTTCACTTGAGTCACTAAAATTAAAGAAATTTTAAAATGTCTAATTTTTGCTTTCATTATTAAATTTTGGAAGAATTTTCTTGAGAGAGAATACTTAATCTACAGCAGGTTATGTCCTTTAATTTAGGAGAGAGGGGTTTTTTTTTATCAGTGGAATCAAGTGAGATTGTTTTTGGTCATCTCTTTCCCTCCAATCATCTGCCCTACCATTTTAAGAGAATGCCTCTTAACAATGTAGGGAAGATGTGAATATGATACAAGTCAAGGGAATCAATAGAGGGGAAATGTTTTTCCATACTCCATTGAAAATAAAAGCTTGGTAAGATCAAAGTAACTTAATGAGAACAGTTTATGTCAACTTTAAATGCAACAGACTATATCCATTTGCAATTGTGCAAGTGTGTAACATCATTTTATGCATACAAGTATGCGAAATCTCAGTCCTAGTTTATGTATGTATAAAATGCATAAAATATACGTACATAAATTGCCATTTGCTGATAATTGGTTTCTAAGTATCTCAACAGTTTCAAAGTCTGGACCTATCCACCCTTGTCCCCAAAAATACAATACAATATGATTTACTTGTAAAAAATATTGGAGTTAAGTTTTTATTTGCTCTTGTCAGTGTTCCAAGTGCCTTCTGACTTAAAGGCAATTTACTGAAATGTCAATCACAAATGTTGATATTACATGAAAATCCTGCTGCTCAAAGAAAGGAAAGAAATAATTTTAGTAGGAAATGTAATTTAATAACAGACTAAGTAGATTTTTGTTGATTGTGGTGTTTTATTTTATTATTTGTGTAGCGATATTTCATTTTGTTTTTTATATCTGATTTCAGTAGTTTGAATTAAAAATTAAATAAAAGTAATGGAGAAGTATATAAATTTCTATTATGCATAGAAATATTGCTTTATCTTTCTGGAAATATGAATTCCAGTTCTTTAATTCTACTTATAAAAATGCTTATAGAAATATATTAAGGGAGAGTTGAATAATCATTGGAGCTAGGACATTCTTATCCCCTTCATTTCCTATTATTTTCTCACCCAATTTTGATGGCAATCCAATAAGAAACAGACATTCTATACTAGGAAGAAGAAAACTAAGACTATTTTCAATTAAGAAAATACTCCTTTACATTTCTCCTCCCCCATTTTTAAAAACATAATTTAATTCCAGATAGTCAAAAATATGTGCTTTTCTAACTGTTTGCACCATTAGCTGTTTTGGTATCACTGGTGTAACAGAACTTCATAGTTATAGCTCCATGTAATATTTTGTGGTATCTATGCCAGCTTTATCTTTCATGGTAGGTAATTGCAGCCAGTTTCATTGTCATGTAACCTCTCCTGAATAAAATGTATTCATTAAAAGCACTGAGTCAGATAGTTGGCTAATAAGCCAAACAAGACAAAAATGTACAGTTGAATCATTCTACGATTAAACAATATTTTCTAGAAATTAACAATAGCTACCCAAGATCATTTCATAATCTAAACAGAAATAGGGTACCCTTAAAATAAGCCATACTTTAGGAACTTTTTCTACTTTTTTGGTATTTGAGATGTTTTAGTTAAATAGAGTTAAAATTGGAAATAGGCATTGCATTTTGATGCCATAGTTTGTTCTTATAATGAAAATAAAGTGTCCATTAAGTGACATCCAATTTATTAATTTTTGTGCTAATCAGTCTTTGGTGTTGTGCTATAATGGAAGAAAACAAAAAAGTAACAGCTGTTTTACAAAGCTAGTAAATGACTTTTTTAGAGCTGTCATTAAGTGTATTCCCATGTATTCCTATGTATATTTTTATTTTTTTGCCAGAAACTCAACCATAAACTGGCAAAAATGATTGTTAATCATGGTCACGTGACTGCAGAACTCTGCAAGTGGTTGTAAAGCTGGTTTCCAAGCACCAGAAATCTAGTCATGTGACTGTGGGGGATGTGTGCAGCTGCCAGGAGTCCTGAACTGGATCATAAGTAGCTTGCGGGGGCATTGTAACTTCAAAAGGTCACTATGTGATGACTACCTATATTTAGTGACTCTATTTTAAGATCAATTATTTGATGTCAAAGAATGCCATGTTGAAAGCACTAGAGTATTTGTTTTCTTACACTCTAAATATACTGTGTTTCCTTGAAAATAAGACCTGGTGTTGTATTAGTTTTTGCTCCAAAAGACACATTAGGACTTATTTTCAAGAAATGTCTTATTTTTTCATGTACAAAAATCTACATTTATTCATGTACAAGTCCACAATGATGACCTTTTATAGGACTCTGTCATGTTTGTGTCTTGCTCCACCCAATGCATGCGCTTTCTGCCTGTACTTCGAGAGAGCATGGTATACATACAACAGTTAATCTCTTTTTTAAACAAAATAATGTCAGTGATTTAAAGGGAAATCTTGAGATCGTTTTGTGAGAAATATTGCAAATATGCCTTTGTAATGTAGAGTAACAGCATTTGGTACAAAGGTTTGGAAGGGGACATGGAACCATATTTAGCAAGTATGTGTAACAAATTTGATAAAGCAACAATTTTGCAACTTTTTTGGAAAACCATTGGATTTTTAAATGTTTTAAGATAATGGTGAATTCATTCACTCCACTATGACTATAAAGTAACAATTGTTTTACAATTTTATGAAGAGTATGACTCAATTTTTGCTCATGAAATAAATATTTTAGCAGGACATTATCTAAATTCCACACACACAGTATTGTTATTTAAAAAATGCAATATCCACAACCACTATGTAAAGCCACAAATCCTGTTTGATTTTCAATTGTAATGTATCTATTTAACAGTGTATATGTGTGTTTTCTGTAATATTGGATGGGTATTTTCTGTAATATTGCATTCTGATTTGGTATATATATCCAAAATCCTGAAAATATCTTTTTGGATAGTTTGATAGTATATTGAGTGTATTCTATGTTCAATTATAATGTTGTACAACACATAAAAGTTGTCTGCAATACACAAAGTTAATATAAGCAATCCTATTAATAATGTCAGAATATAGAAAATGGTGATAAATCATTTCTGTGAATTATTAAACCTTAGCGTATAAACTACATGAAATACTTTTCAAAGAATTTCAATTCCATATTGATCAAAGATTTATATTTTGTTATGGATTTGCACAATTTGTTATTTTTCAATGTTGAGGGGCAATGATAATGGTAAAATGCTTGGATTTATTGTTAACAGAAACATTTCATGTGTGTTCTATTAATATAACAGTGGCATTCAAAGTTGGGAATGAATGATATCAGGAGACTTATAGTCCTTGCAGTAAAGCAGAACTCCTGGTAATTTATGCAGACTGAATTGAAGTTATCTGCAGTCTCACTGTCTTTGGGTGATTCAATAGTATATTTACCAAATGTTCTATCACATTTCGTTCTTACCTCTCTGCAGAAGATTAACATAGGGTAGGAGATAATGGATCATTAGTGGGTTCTTCGCTTACAGTCCTTGTGAGAATTCCTTCATCTGCAGCAAATATAAATTTCAGATTAGTCAGATAAACTGTTCAAAGGTAAATGTTATAGATACGTCCACTTTTTTAATGAATAACAATTTAAAGAGAGTAGTAGCAATATTATATTGCTACTTAACTGCTATAAATAGTAGGAAAATTATAAGGTATCTGTATTCTGTATCCATTTAAATCTGATTCACTCATACTGAATTTGATAGAACCTATTCTAAAAGATAGAATTGAACCTCCCCCTTATAATGATATAAATGATAATGCTGCTTTTTTTTGTCTTGATGAAAACACAATAAAAAGAATTAAAAAAAAGAATTGAACTTGTTGAAGTGGTAGTGGCAAGTTGCAAAGTGAGATTTATAAGAATAATCTGTTTGCCAATGAGCAAAGTCTAAAATAAATGGATGCCTACCATATAGGACAAAGAAACATAGGCTTTAAAATCTTTTGATGAGAAGAGCACTGTTATATTTAGTACAAGTTGATATTTAGAAATAATTATAATACAAATTCTTCAGTAAAATAATAATCCACACTTTGTTCTTAAGCACAACCATAATTTATTAAACCTTCAGAGTAGTGAATGAAACCATAGAGCTCATATCCCTGAAATAATTTTTGTTTCAGATTGTTTGGAATGTTTTAAAAAAATGAACGTTTGACTACTTTATCAGTGTGCTTATAAATACATATGGTGTTTTCTCCTTTAAAAATAATGGTAATGGTTTTTGAGCATTTGTGAATAATTGAAATAAGTATTAGTAGTAGTGGTAGAAATAATCAGATAGTTATCAAATGTTGTCTTGTAGATTTTTGATTACTAATAGATTTCCCAGTATGAAAAGGTAGCAGAAATAGTAGATAAAAATAACAAGCCAAAAATAGCAAGCTATAGAATGAAGAAACTTTTATACACTGCATACTGCGTACAGGAATCTAATTTGTTTCTTATTTTACATTTGTAAATAAGAACTATAATAGACTGGTTTTCAACAAAATTGTTAGGAAATTCTATTATAATTTAAAAGAAAATTTAAGGGGGAATATAGCCATTATGGGTAGTTCTTGATTATACAACTTCATATATTGCCATAGTACTTGAATCTATTGGTAATACTACGATTTATTCTTGGACTGTGAATATTGTTTTAGTTCACCAAAAGAAAATGTTGCACTTCCCTGTACTTACTATATACATTCAGATCAACAGTGTGTACTTCATTAGTATTCATCATATTGTTTATTAAGCTCATTATACATCTTGGATACTAGAAAAGATTTAAGGAATAAGCCTGAAAAGAGATTACACTTCTTTCAGACATGAATTCTCTGTGATTCAGCTAGCCCTTAATTTCTGTGTATCCAAATGGTTAGAGAATATATATCAATGGCAAAACAGACTGTGTATATACAAAATGGGAGATTAATAGCTAAATTTAAGCAGGAATGACCATATATATTAAATATACAGCAGGATAAGTTTAGACATTTAGAATATTGTTTTAAGGATGAAAGTTATGCAGTTAATAAATTATTAATGAAAGGATTCAAATAGTTAAAAGCAATTTTAAATGTTTAATGTAAAGCATATATATCTAGGGTTGTCCTCAGCGATTGGGGAAATAAATGGAAAGAAGGGGGGAAAGTATTAGCAAATTTTCCCAAGTGTCTTTATTTATGCTTTATTCTTGCTTAGTAGTTCATTTTTGTATCTCTGTGTAGTATTCAACTGTTATTACCCAGTATAGATCTTCTTTGCGTTTCATTATTCGAATAATAAAAAAATACAGCTTGAATTATTTTTACTATAGTATAATAGGATGCTTCAGTAGAAAATTCCACATTGCTATGAGATTTAAATTATGTCTAGACCAAAATATCATATTGATATTAATCAACTAAATCTTAATAAACTTAATAGGCTAAATCTTAATAAACTTATAAACTAAATCTTAATAAGTAATAAGTAAACTAAATTTTCAGAACTGAATAAGCTAAACTTTCAGAAATGTGCATTTAAATGCAAACACTTTTGGATACAAGAAATATTCTTTATTGGTTAAAAGTAAAGTGTACATCTGCTTGTATAATCAGCACTTTGTATGAAGCATTAGCAGTACTTGACATAACATTAAGCTATAGTTTAGCATGGTTAGAACAAAATATGTTCCATATGCTAAAATACAGTTTAAAGTGACATGAGAATATACCTCTTCATTGACTTTTGCTTCCCATTTTTTAAAAAAATCATTTAAATCATTTGTTTCAGTCTTTTTTTTTGAAAATAATCCAATTCATTAGAACATATTTACTTTATTTTTCGCTCCATAAGAAGCACTCCCCCACAAAAAGTTTGGGGGAATTGTGTGCGTCTTATGGAGTGAATACTGTAAAAAAGCATGAAAGATTGATCCGTGGGGCACTGGGAAGGCTCCAATTTGACTTCCAGGCCAATCTCCGGACCTTGGAGCGCTCTGTGGAGCGATTTCCGGCACCCATGAGGCTCCGGGAAGGCTCCAATTCGGCCTCCAGGCCGATCTTCGAGCCTTGGAGTGCCTCGCGGAGCGATCTCCATGCACCCATGTTCTGAATTAGAGGCCTCTGGGCGCGTGCGTCTTATGGTCCGGTGCATCTTATGGAGCGAAAAATACGGTAATTAAAAATGAATTGGTTTCATCTAATTATTACTCCGCCAGTTAGTTCTGGATAGCCTTTTGAAATTGATTATTTACTGTTGGAGGTTTACTATTACCAAAAAATTGTACAATAAAATGGTATTGCTTTGTTTTTAAAAAAGTGATTGGCTACTGATGGTGAAGTTAATACATCTGTACTTCCATCATTGGACATCAGTACTCAGGGAGAATGTCATGCCATATCTTTAAGTTTCTTATAGGCATTCAGTTAAGCATTATGGGTCAGAGATGCAACAGCATTATTATTATTATTTATTTTTTTAATTTATATACCGCCCTTGTAAGCATTCTTGTGGTTTTGCTCTCTAAGTGTAATTTGCTTTTCTAATGTTCATGTACTGTAAACTGTATGATCATAGTCCCATTGTGTTATATGTAGAATTTTTGTATAGGCTTTATTAAGGCTAGTAATTTTCATGAATGTAAAACTTGGCTTCTCACAATAATTTGTTGAGATAGGACAAACACATCAATATTGCTTTCTAAACTAGATAATCATAAAATTATGATAATTATAATCATATTATAAATATATAATATACTATAATTATATAATGTAATAAAGTATAGTAATAATAAAAGACTAATGTTACTACTTTGCCTCAGCATTAAATATTTGTAAATGGAAAAGTTGGGGTAATGACAAAGATGTTTTCTATGATCAATTCACATGCATGGACTCTAACTTTATTTGTTGTGGCAATGAAATAATGTTAAGTGAAAGTTTCAAAGAAGCTTTTATTGTGAATCTGTGGGCTCTCCTGTGATTATGATGTTTCAACTCTCATTCATGAACCCATTCCACCAGGCTCATTCTTGCTCATGATAAAACAGATAGTGATCAAACTGTTCAAACTTGCTAATGGTTTTTATTTAAGGTTAACAATTGCAAGATGCTTATTTGATTTGAAAAATGAGAGGTTTTTTTATTTCTTTTTTCCTATTTTCTTTGAGAACCTATTCCACAATTATGCTACCGGATCCTGGAATATCATGGTAAATTGCCCCCAAAAGTGCAGCCATTATATTATTCTTTGACCAGCAGAGACTGCTACTAAATTTAAGCAATTTATCTATTGTTCTAGTCACTGAAGAGACATAGTAAAGAAAAAGAAAACAATAAAAGAAAATTAATGATAAAGAAATCATATGTATAGAAGTGCTATATAGGACTTTGGATTTGTTTTGTTTGGTATGCATGTGGTACAGTATCCGTTTGCAACTTCTTAAATCACTTGTATTCATTGCATATCATTTGGAGCAGATGTCCATGAAATCCCAGGAAAAGACTCAGTTTTGTGGTTTACTTGCAGCTAGATGGTACATGAGCCCTCAAACACATACTTGAGCACTTTTTTGCCTACAAATTCAAAGTCCTGTATAGTCATATGAACAGAAAGGTGGAAAATGAAGGACTTGTTTTTGCATTCATTGGTGTTAAATGTGGCCCTCTTAAATATTATAACAAAAAAAACCAATTCTTGAAAATAACAGATTGAACAAATAACAAATTCTCCAGAAATTGAAAATGACTAAATTGTTTAAAATGTCTTCCAGCTAAAAATTGGAGAGAAAAGATACTTTAAAAGGAAGAGAATAGAATTGGAGGAAAGTAACTTTTAATTTTTTACTTAAGAAATCCGACACCCAACAAATAACTTCTCTATTTTACACTACATTTCTACATTTCAAACATTTATATTCATCCAAAATCAGAAAGTTTCAAAGTAGAAATATATACCTTCTGTTACTTTAATTTTATTTTGTGCATATTAATAAAATTATATCCTATTTTCTATTTTATAAGGGAGCATAATTCAGTTGAGGAACTTGCTTTGAATGCCTGGTCCCTGCATATCTAATTTAAGAGATCAGATAACAATTTATAGAAAAGTCCTCTGCATCAGATCCTGGAAAGTAACTGCCATCAAAGTAGATTCTGGACTGAAAGCCATGCAGGCCAGCTTATATATATTCTGTTAAACTGAAGGAATCTTGCCAGTGGGCATAAGACTTTGGAGATGAGATGGTATTTGGAAAATAGAAGATCTGCAGAATTACCTACTTTTATATATAATGTACATGACACTTTTTCATAAAAGTAGTATCTTCCTGAAAAATTAAATGCAATACCCAAACTTAATTGACTGTTTTTGTGTTTAGC
>JANHFO010002097.1:153815-176590 GCA_032468095.1 Pareas carinatus
ACAAGTTGTTGCGTGAGTAACATGGCTGTAAAGTGAATCTGGCTTTCCTGTTGACTTTGCTTATCTGAAGATGCCAAAAGTTGATCCCAGGACACTGCAACTGTCATAAATATGAGCCAGTTGCTAAACGGCTGGATTTTGATCACATAACCATAGGGATACTGCAATGGAATCCCCCCCGCTCCCAAAATGGCTTATTTTCAGACTCCATCTTTCTTTTGCTGCATCTTTTCACACACAAAATTTTGTCCGCTTCTGCTTTGTTTTCAGAGAGTTATCTTGCTGAATAGAAAGCATCTTGAGCCCCCATTCATAATTACCCCAATATTATAGAGAGTCACTTTGGTCTATTAGTTAAAGCATCGGGTGAGGGCAGTGATGGCAAATCTTTTAGAGACCATGTGCCCGGACGAGTCGCAACTAACGAGCCGCAGCTCATGATGTCATCGCCTGGCGCCACTACTCTCTTTCCGAGCAGGTGCTTGGCCCTGTGACATCATCGCCTGATGCCGCTGCTCCTTTCTGAGCATGCTCAACTCTGGGGCGATGCTGGAGCGACTTGGTTCGCGTGCCATCAGAGAGGGCTCTGTGTGCCCACTGCGGCACGCGTGCCACAGGTTCGCCATCCCTGGTCTAGGGTTTCCTGCCGGAGCAGGAGTGGTGGACTAGAAGTCCTCCAACTTGATGATTCTGTTATGTTCGTCTTGAGTTATTTGTAAAAATAGTAAAGCTGTGAAATAAATGAACAATTACATAAATAAAATTCCATTTAATTGGACAAAATGAAAAGTATGCCCAGCGAGCTAGGTTTCTGGGATTCTTTCCAATTCTTCCCCCAACGGTACTACTAGGAGGCTGCATGGGAAATAATATATTCACCTTAAAAGGGATTCATCCGTACGGTAGTTCAGTGTGTATTCCGATCTAATGGGAAACCGTGGACGTTTATAGTGGCGTCTTATTACAAGGGTCAAGCTATAGAAGCCATTTTAAAGCTTTTAAAATTGAATTAGCTTTGTTATGACAGTGGTTGACTTCGCCGTGAATTAAGTCACAATTGTTTCCTCGGGTTTCTCCAGGGCAGACATAGCCCCTCTGGGTTTGCAAACCACTGGTTTATGGTTTGCCAGAGCTGAACTCAGCCACCTGTGATTTATTCAATAATTCATGGGATAACAAGCCAAGATTTAATGCCGTGTGTGTGTGTGTGTGTGAACTCAGACAGGAGGAGGTTTGCAAGTTCTGTAATTCTCATTCTTTTCATACTCCAGGGACCCTTCTCTTGACGACGTACGATTGTTCATTTATCTTGTTTGGATCTTAAATTTTTTTAAGCAACTTCTCAGGACAGGTTGAAATTTTAGAGTCCCGGGTTCATTTTTATCATACGTGGCAGCCTTGCAGATATGTGAAAGCATATTGGATCAGCGTAACCGTGACAATGCAAAAAATATTTAAGGTGCAAATATTCATGAAACCTGAAGCTTTTCTCTCTGCTATGATGGACAAGCCAATTGAGAAACAATTTGGGGTGCTATTCCTTCAGACGGTGACGGCTGCAAGGATTGTACTTGCTAAACACTGGGCAAAAAAAGAGACGCCGACCGTTGAAGAATGGATTCTAAGAATGACTGAATTAGCAGAGATGGTGAAATTAACTGCTTTGATTAGAGATTACAGACTAGATAACTTTATAAGAGATTGGAAACCGTTTGTGGACTTTCTACCCGCTAAATGCAATAACAGATGGTTAACAGAAGGATTTGAAGATTACTGTAATGTTTAACTCAACCTGCCTTTTCTTTCTTTCTTTTACACACACACACACACACTAAACATATTTTAAAAGGGGAGGAGATATTGCTTTTTTCTTTCTTTCAGCACCCAGCCAGCGTGGACTCTCTATGTTGAACGTTAATAGTTAATATTAAATGTTGACTACGTTTCCTTTTCTTTTTATACACTGTTTTTTTTCTTTTTTTGTAGTTGTTAGGATTTAATGTATGTTTTTGTTATTTGTTTATTTTGTTTTATTGTTTTGTATTTTATTATTATGAAAACAATAAATCTATGTGGGAGGGGAGAAACGTTGTCTTGCTCAGCAGCAAAAAGACTTGGGCTCAATTCTGGTCATAAATTGCATAATTTACCACAACTCCATGGGGTGATGGCCACCAATTTGGATGATTGTGAAAGAGACCTGGACAAAGTCACGAAGGATTGGATGATCAGTGATTAACAGACTCGACCACTGTTATCTAATTCTGGATTCACAAAGAGGTATGTCTTGAAACTCATTGAGGGTGGAAACAGACTATGTTTATCCATATTTGAGATTCTTCTGAATGTACTGGACCATGATAGGGTCCAGAACATGAATTAGATGACCTTCTAACCTGATCCAGAAGATCTCTTATGTCCTCACATCACTTGCCAAATCACAACTGTAGATTTTGCACTGAGTGCTAAATATGTAAAAATTTGACACAGAATTAAGATATAAAGACAAAGGCAGTAGTCAATGTGATGGTTATAAATTGATTGAAAATTGCTAGAATATGGGAACATAAGGTCAAAAATTCCTCTTTTCTCACTCATCTCCTTAGCATAGAAATTCCAGTCACAAGAAGTTTAATCATAGCTAGGAACATCCAACATTCTCCATGTTAGGGGATCTAAGAGTCGGACAGCCAGATTTCTGAAAAGAACTAGAGTATTGAGTTGCTCTTTTCTGTTACTTTCCATCAATTGTTTTAATTAATACTTGCAAAGTATTGTTTATTCTCTGAACATTAATCCTTCCTAAGCCTTTCCCCAACACGACAATAAATCATTTTAGAGAATCGATACACCCTTTAGAATTTCAGCTAAAATAGTACACGAGGATACGTTTGTCAACATTCAAGAGGAAATCAGGGCGACATTCGGTATAGATAAATTTGCCCATGAGTTATTCTTACATGACAATCTTATCTCAGGGATATCCTTTCCGATTACTTTATTTAACAAATGCCATCTACAAAACTAGTCCTTCGGTGCATTCTGTAAAATATACAGAAGAAAGAAATTGTAGAACACTAATTCCATTTTGTGAAGAAGGTTGTGGAGAAAGTGGTGGCACTTCAGCTCCTGCGGTCATTGGATGAAGCTGATTACCTCAATACTTTTCAGTCCAGCTTCAGTCCTGGCTACAGGATCCACAGGGCAGGGCCTTCTCTGTGGCTGCCCCAGCTCTCTGGAACCAGTTACCTCCAGAGATCTGAACCATCCCCACCCTAACGGCCTTCCGCAAAGCCTTGAAGACCTGGCCTTTCCAGCAGGCTTGGGGCCATTGATCCCATCTGAGAAGCAAGTGAGATCCGGCCATAAATGGAGTGTGATTGTATTTTAAAGTTTTTAAATGTTTTAAATATTGTTTTTATTGTTGACTTGTTGTGAGCCCCCCTGAGTCCTAGGAGAGGGGCGGCATACAAATGCAACTATTAAATTAAATTAAATTAAAAAGAGAAAATAAAAAACTAAAAAGGAAACAAAATGATCTGAACACCACCTTACCAGTAATCAAATAGGCAGCGATTAAGACCACGATTAACCCCACACAATCAAGGAGCAAACAACATCCTGATCAAGAATTACTATTAAGAAAACCCCCACCAACACTGACAGGGCAAGGTACTGTATATAAACAGAGAGCAAATGCCACTGTCTCCTAGCAGTGAAGATGCTATTTAGTCTGGTAACGAAATGTCTTCAAGAAAACAACCAAACCCAGAGAGCATAAGCATAAGGAACACATAAGTTCATTTTCTGTCTTCATTTCTCTTCCAGTGGGTATTTTGGAAATAATTTGTTAATACATTTAAGTAGGCATGTTTCAAAATATATTTATACGGAAAAGGTCAGAAAGTAGTAACAGAATATAGAAAGAGGACCTATTTAATGCTGGAATGCTGTAATATTAATGAAGAAGAAGAAACATAGTTTCTAATATAAAAGAAAAGAATGGGACCTGGAAAATCATTGATTTGGTAGTTAACTGCTATTCTGCAAAAGGGGAGAACTTTTGCTAAGCAATGTATAAATTAAAATTATTATTATCAGTAAATAGCATAGTTTGTCAATAAGTAATGTCAAACCAGACATGTATCTTTTATGACAGAGCAGTTTCTTAGATTAAGAGATAATTAGATTATCTCTTAAATTAAGAGATTAAGAAATAATTTGTTAATAGATTTGAGTAGGCATGGATATAGTATACTTTGATCTTAGTAAATGAGCATTTAATAAAGTCTACTGCAATGCACTGGTAGAGAAAATACATAAATTTGACCTGGTAGTACTGTATTGTTATGGATTTTCAACAGACTTAACAATTGCTTGTAAATGGTTCTGCAATAACCTCAAATTAAAGTTAGGCAGCAAGTGGAGTTGCCCAGATTCTGTACTTGTAGCTGTGCTATTTTTTTGACTCCTTTGGAGGTAAAATTATGATACCAAATTATCTCAGCAGGTTTATATAGTAGTCCAAATCCAACAGTATATTATTTAGAGGAGAGAAAAGTAAAGTAGGAAAGACTTAAGTAGAAATCGTCAAATGCCAAGGTACAAAATTGGGGAGACATCACTTGACATTAATACATTTGAAAAGATCTGTTTTAATTTAGGCAACAATATTCCCAAAACAAAGATAGGCTCATCCTTGCTATAGGCTGTCAATTGTAAGTTGAATTATTTCAACTCCTTTGGGAAGAGGGCAAAATATAAATCTAATTAATTAATTAATTAATTAATCAGGGATCATTCAGTGAATTTTTGCACTGAGTGGGATGTTGGACAATTGACTTAAGATTGCTCCTAATCCATATATATATAGTATTGCCTAGTTCATTGATATGAATTTCTGAACTGGTGTAGCCACTTTTAATATAAAATGCAACTCCATTGCTTCTTTTCTTTCTGAATAAATTTCATCTTTCAGGTTCAACATTAAATCATGGGAATAGGCCCATTAACCCCTTATATTAATTGTTTTGAACTTGATTTTCTATTTATTTTATTATTTGCATACCAGAAAGGGAAAGTATTGAACAAAGTCAAAATGGCAAGGACTATATCTGAACAATAGAGATGACTTTATCTTTTGAATATTTTAAATACTACTTTACTATCTCCTTTTTGTCTTGTTTCAAATTTGGTATCTTTCGTATTACATTTCCCTTACTTTATAGAAGTCATGCTTGGAGTCAGACATGGTCATGAAGCTTAGTATTTCAATACAGGCACAGTAGCTCTAGGGGAAAAGTATCTCCTTTTTTGCAAGACAGCAAACTGGCTATTTTTCTGCAATTAAAATAGAAAGCAAGAGGATAACAGAAAGAGCAACTCTCCCCCCCCCACACACGCACACTTCATATACCTTTGAAATTCAGAACAGCTATGCATACCCTTTGTACCTTTCTATCAACTGTGGGGGGGGGGGCGAGAGAAATATTTCACACTATAAAATTTCCAGTCTCTCAGTTTTCAATCTTCCCTCTCCCATGCTCTTTATGTGATAAAATAATATAATCGCTGAACAGAGCTCTATAGTTATACTGTAAATTGATTGGTTTACTTCTAATGTGGGGTTCTTTTGAGTACAGCTACGTATGTTTTTTGTCATACCTTGGAAATACGTCAAAATGCATAGTGACAGTTAATGCATATTCATGGATAGCAGAAGAAACTAAGAATAATTCAATGCTCTGAGCATATAGAGCTTAGAATTCTACAGCATTTATTATGATTGATTTATAAAGTGATTGCAGTCTTCATGTCTAGGGGGGAAAAGTTATAATGACCATGAATGCAGAGAGTTGCACATGTGAAATGTATTTTGTAAGATATAGTACAGGTAGTCCTCGGCATAAGACCACAATTGGTATAAGAATTTCTGTTGCTAAGAGCAGTTGTTAAGTGAGTTGCATCCAAATTTATGACTTTTTTCCAAGTGAATCACTGCAGTTGTTAATCCAATCCAGCTTTCCCCACTGACTCTGCTTGTGGGAAGCAAGCTGAGAAGGTCACAAATGGTGATTACATAGCCCCAGGATGCTATAACTGTCATAAATACATGCTAGTTGCCAAGTACCTGGATTTTGATCATGTGACCATGGAGGTGCTGCAATGATCATGAGTTCGAGTATTGACTATAAGTTGTTTTCTTCAGTGCCATAGGAACTTTGAACAGGTACTAAACAAATGTTGCAAATCAAGAATTACCTGTACTTGCGCTTCTTTAAAGTAAATTGTCAAGTAAAACACACATGTTTAGGAAGAATCACCGATCATTTTGAATTGTGCATGTTAGAGAATAATATTGATAGACAAAGCAGTTGCCATGATGTTATGAAGTTTGTGATCTGTGATTTGTAATCATTTGTGATAGTCACAAATTACTCATTTATTAGGCTATAAACTGATACTGCTGCAATCTGCCTATTTCTTTAGTTTCCCAGTATTCTTTCTACAAACTGAATTGTTTCTCAAAACATGTGCACACTTCCTAAATAAAGCACTAGGCTTCAGTAATAGAATACCTCTGGGGTTTATAAAAACCAAAGCCATTGTTGGAAATAGAAATTACACTTGCATCTAATTCTTTGCTTTGCACCCAAATTAGCTCCCTTATTTCCATTAATCCTCCATTTTCAATTAATACCTCATTTTTCAATTAAAAGAATTATTTAGAATATAGGAAGATCAAGAAGTTTGAGAGACACTTTGGGTATACAAGGAATATTGGTATCTCATGGGATGTAAACTGTGGTTTCAAGATATGGAGAGTCCACATTATACTGCATTTTACACATGGTGAACAGGAAAGAAATGTCTTTAGGTCAGGGGTTTCCAACCCCTGGGCCATGGACTGGCACTGGGCCGCAGAATGCTAGCAGCAGGGCCATGCAAACAAGATGCAGGTAGCACGTAAAACCACGCCCCCATCGGTTCACAGAAAATCTTTTTTCCATGGAACTGGTCCCTGGTGCCCAAAAGATTGGGGGCCACTGTTTTAGGTTCACAATTCACCATATTGCATTATAATGTGAATACATTTTACTTTTATGTTGTATTTTTGTTATTAATGAAAACCTAGAATTCAAAATTCTAGTCTGAAACTTCTAAAGAATAGTGCAGAAAGTTGAATGCAAGTTTAGTGAAATTTCTATTTGGCCACTTTCATTTCTGTTCTTTTGATACTGTTGATACTGTTCATCAGTTTAAGTGCTGTCTATGTTAGTTTCCAATATCTTCTATGTAAACTGATATCTGTTTTATATGAATGTTTTGTCTGCTGATCAAGAGAGAGCACTTGCATTAGCTACATTGATCAATCCACAATGCTTCTTCTCATATAGTAGACAATTAATACTTCATGTAAAGACTCCCTAGTGCACTTGTTCAGAAATAGAATACTTAGTGATGAAACCACAGGAGTTCTACACCAAAAGAGACCTTGCAGAGAGTAAGGATAATGAGAGAGAAAAATAAACCACAAGGAAATTGCATCCATAAATCAAGTTAATTTATATATCAATAGTCATGTTTTCTGCAAAATATATTCTAGAATAATGCTGCAATTTTTTAAATATCATAGATAACAATTTATGCACACACACACACATTACAGTTTAGTAGAGATTGCTGAAATCACCTTCTATTTAAAATTGCATATTATTCTACTACAGTTAATAATGTCATAATTCAGTGTCTCTCTTCCCATAGATAACGTATAGCACAGAAAATAATATATTTACCTATACATCCATAATAACTAGTGGTGTATTTTTACTTATTAAATTATATATTGTTATGATATATAATTTTTTAAAATTGAAAGTTATTTAATATGATAAAGAAGAGAATTTGTTTTCTGAGAATGTCTTATCAAACAATTTGTGGAATAAACAGAACTGCTAGCATCAATCTAGGATTATTCTCTGAAACACTTGAATTTTCTTGTATTTTGACTGTAACATGTCAAATTATTTTATTTATCTAATGTATATAGCTGCCCATCTCATAAGCAAATTATTAAAAAGTATATAAACTGTATAATTGGAATAATACCCCTCCTGCCATCTTCTTTACAGTTTAGTTAAAGGATGTCTATGTAATTGAAAATAACAACTTAATTGCCATTTAGTAATTTCAAAAACTTGGAGTATTTCATATCAGTATTCACTTTCCCTTAAATATTGAACAACATAAAGATGTATTGAAACAGGAAAATTAGAGTATTTGTCTTATTTTCCTATTCCTTTTAATATTATTTTTCTTCTCATTGTGTAACCACTAATAGTTGACCTCTATTTGTACATCCATTAAACTCTATTTACAGTGATTTTAGAATTTAAAATCTTTCAAAGTAGTACTTAGTAGGACTTTTTGTAGGACTTTTTCCTTGTAGGACTTTTTATAATTGAAAAAACATTAATCTTATTTTAACATTTTATTTTGTGAATACTTCAAATTAGAAGAGAGACTTATGTTAAAAGTATGCTATGAATCTTTTTTTTTTGAATGATAAAATACAGGATGTACTCTTTTCAATATCATTCCATGAATTTTAAATCAATTTAGCCGGGGATTGATAAAAAGGTAGGTGTTAAATTTTTACCTCTAAGATTCTGTTTTTCTCCTGAATACACCCTCAACCAAGATCACATTGTAGCCAAAGAATATATTCATTTACCTAACAGAAATCTATAGAATTAGTTCATCCAGTTGTATTTCTTGTCTGGTTTACTGGGAGAGCTTCACATCAACTGCATTGCTCTCTAGAGGTCAAGTTGAACTTCACTTTAATAAAAGTGAAAGAGACTTCCTTTTTATTAAAATATTATAATATCAACTACCTCATTTGTCTGCATTCTTTCATACATAGAAAAACTGGAAATTTGAATTCCTTAATCCAAAACTTATACATGCTTTTGTAGTAAGTATCATTGAGGTTAATCAGTCTTATATCCAGGTAAATGTTTATAGTCCTCTGCTAAGCTATGTTAGTTTTGTCTGTCTTAATCCATGTTTATTCCAACTTTTTAGTTCTACTTGGTATTGAAACATGAAAATTCTAAAACTGGGGTAGTAGAATTTGGGAAATGCTAAGGAAACTGAGTTCTAATTCTGCCTTAGATGTGAAAACAAACTGGGTGATTTAGGGGACAATGATTCTCTTTCAACTAAACCTACTTCACAGGGTTGTTGTGGTAAAAAATAGAAGGAGGAAAGGGGATTAAGTATATTCACCATCCTGAGTTACTTATAAAGTCATAAAGGTGTGGTAAAAGCATCAAGAATGGCATAAATAAACTCTTAAAAATAAACAGCATAATTTATAGAATGAAATGCAATATTTTCTAGAAATATGTAAATAATGTAATATAACACAGTTGTAAAAAGTTGAGCAATCTCCCAGTCCATAAATAAACTTTTCTTTGTATTATTAAAAAGCTCAAAGGCAGTAAAACAAAAGAAAACAAGAAACTAAATATTGTACCAGGAAATAATGGGCTTATAGAATCCTGCGGATTAATTTATATATACTGTGTATATATAAAATGCCATACAATATGTAACTAATAATATATTTATAACTCTGTAGATTCCAGAGTAAAATTTGCATTTTAGAACACTGTGTTTCAGTATTGGAAATTGTGGTTCAGATGCTTTACTAAGCTCTTCGACAAGTTTCTGCCTCTTAGTTTAACTTATATTGTTTTTAGCCTAAAATAGTCCTCCATATTCCTTAGAGTCAGGGCTCATAACAAATAAGTAAGTATATTGCAAGAAAAGAAGTTAAGGTTGTGCAAATTGATTCACTTCATGGAGGCATATCACACTGCATAGAAGAACAAAGTTCCTCACATAGGTGCTCAAGGCAGGCCAATCTGTCTGAGCTGGCATATCAATTGTATGAATAATAGTTTCATTGCATGTGCTATACATGCAGAGAAGCCACTACTGCTGAAGCAAGTGAATTAGTCAGTCTAACCTTAAGCAGTTCTAGCTACCTTCATTTTGTTTATATTTATCTATTTATATTTTGTATTTCTTAACTGACCATCTCTGTTGCTGTGGTGGAGCAGTGGTTGGACTGCAGTATTGCAGGCTAATTCTGCTGACTGCTAGCAGTTCAATTCTCTTTGGCTCAAGGTAGACTCAACTTTCCATCCTTTCGAGGTTGGTAAAATGAGGACCCAGATTGTTGGGGGCAATAGGCTGACTCTGTAAACCACGTAGAGAGGACTGTAAAGCACAGTGAAGTGGGTATATAAATCTAAGTGCTATTGCTATCTCCTTCAGAGAGGGACTCTGAGTGGTGTACAAAATAATCAATAAAATTAAGATTAAAATCAAATTAATTTAATATTGAAACGTTTTAAAATTATAAAAATAACAAAATTTTAAAAGTTCCAAGATGGGGTGGTTAGCAGTTTTTAATACAGGTAGAGAGGTGTACCTATGTTGCCAGCCAGACTCACTTTTGTATGGGTCTCTGTATTCCCCCATACAAGGCTGCACAACTAGGTTTTGACTCCTTTGGGCAAGACCAAAATATTGGGAACTTTCCTCACCTCTAAGGGCAGGGTACTCCACAATGCAAGGCCAGCAGCAGAGAAGGTCATCCTCTTAGACCCTGCCAGTCAAAATTATTTGACTGATGGGAGCTGCAGCATACCTGGCCTGCCTGAACGAGTGGGATGGGCTCATGTGGTGGGGCAAAGCCAGTTCTGTAGATGGTCTGGTCCTATAGGTGTTGACTAATCTTAAATTTGACCTGGAAGCAAAGTGGCACTCAGTACATTTTGTGGACCAAAGGTATTACATGTGTCCTTCTTTGGGCACTCAGTATTGCTCACATAGCCACATTCTAACCCAGTTGAAGCTTCTGGATACATTTCATACATGGATAGCCCTATGTAGAACACATTACAATAGTCTAATCGGGGTATGACCAGTGCCTGAATGAACAAATAGAAGGCCTCCCTGTCCAGGAAGATGCGTAACTGGTGTGCAACACAGAGTTGAGCAAGATTTATCTAAATATATCCACATTAATTCACTTAATTAATCCACCCAAAAAATACAAAAAGGAAAAAAAATGTCCATTCTTCATCCTTTTCCATTAAGCTCCCGTGTCGTAGTCATTGTGCATCACAGTATGATCTTTTCATTAATTGGTTATTTTTTTCAAATTAATTAAACTAACAGACTATGATTTGTTTAGTTCCTGTGCATATCTAAATGTTTTAAAAGGAAGACAACAAAATGTATTTTATTTGTTTCTGAAGGTACAACAGAGCGGGTGTGTTTGATCCAGGGAACAGTGGAAGCACTAAATGCTGTGCATGGCTTCATTGCTGAAAAGATACGAGAAATGCCTCAAAATGTGGCCAAGACAGAACCAGTTAGTATTCTGCAGCCTCAGACAACTGTCAATCCGGACCGCATCAAACAAGTGAGTTTTCATTTTTTGAGAGAATAAGCTGATGTTGTATCCAACATACTACAAAAAAACCTAAGCAATTTACAAGTAAAGCAATCATAGTAAATATATTTTGCATCAGAAACCTTTCAGCTTTTCTGATTTTGAAAACATTTTTTCATATTTTCTTTTGGGACATTGATCTCCTGACTTTCACATCAACTGGAAATCCTTCAGACCTACTATCATGTAAGAATAATAAGGGCTTTTATATTTATGCTGAGAAAGAGTGCACAGATCAGTAATTTTAAAATTTATGCTGCAGTTAATTTCATCACATTCGGAAAGACAGAGTTGAATTTCCACAATTTAGCCTAGGAAAAAGATAGCTGCTCTGTTTTTTGTTCTTTTCTGCCCAAATGGAGTGAGGTTACCGGAAAATCTGTATGTTAGATGGTTAGCACCAAATTTAACAGAAATCATTGCAAGGGTTTTCAATTTATTTTTCTAAGTGCATATAACTTTTTTTGTTTCAGGGATGTGAAGAAAATTGCTGCGAGAAAGGCTGTATTGAGTAAAATATAAATAAGACAGGCTGAGCTTTGTGCTACATGAAAGGAATATACCCTTTCTTGAACACCTAACAATCAACAATCTTGAGTTGATTGCTAGGTGTTGAGGCAAAACTGTGAATATCAACTAACTGAACTTTTCTGAAAAAAACAAAGGATTTCTTAACCCTGTTGATTAGCCAAACCAGCTCTTAAAACCTAGCCATGCATCTTAGGAAAAGCATAGATTGCATGGCGCAAATTATAAAAGCCTTTTGTCTCACGAGATATGGCTACAGTCTTACATTAGTTAGTGTAGATTACTAATGATAGTATGATTACAAGAATGGGGACAGACTTATCAATTAATCCAGTTTACCACCTTTCCCCACTGTGAAGTGTTGTATTAGTGACAATTTCCATGATTTCTTCAACAGTATCACCAGTTATAGCTTACTGACATTTAGAAAATTTTTTGTGGAGGCTTAGAATCAAAACAGTTTAGTTTCAAGTACATATAGATCTCTTTCAATTTACCACTGTGGTTAGAAATCTACAAGCCAAGTCTTATACATATATCTCATATGTATGTGTACATATGTGATCTGGTCTAGAAAGCCATGCACAGAAATGCATGCCCATACATATGCACATACACATAAATGTAGGTTGGCATGTGCTTACCTGTCTCAATTATATCCTAGTATCCTAGTATAAGGAAGATACTGCCTATAATAATAAACATGAAATCTTTGCTTGAAAATCACAAATTTTCAACTGAGAACTGGTAAGAGGGCAAGAGTTATATACAGACATTCCCCTCCAAGCAACCAATTTATTATTCCCAGAGTAGTTTTCCATATCCCTTTCCAAATTACATTCTGAAACATTTTTTTTCATATTTTTTGAAGGATTAAAAGAGTAAAATAGGTACCTTACATCTCTGGAATACTTAAGAAACAATTATGATACTTAAACCCAACCCTCAAATACTACAAACATGGACATAAATGGATTCCCATCCATCCCAAACCAAGTTCCCACCCTCTGATTTAGCAGGTATTAGGCAATTAAAGAGAAGGCATGATGCTCTTAATGTAGAACCAGAGTGATTAACCTATAGTTTATATTGTGTTACATTGACATTATGACATCACCAGCTATATCTCTTGCAACTCAAAAGAACATTTGCAGGAGTCTGGGTAACAAATAGAATTATTTAAAATACTAACTTTATGGATTTATCTTCTCAACCATATATTATAAAAAAGATTTAAATCTAAGATTAAAGTTAAATATTTTTGAGGCACTCTTTTTGCTTCTGGTATTTTTCAAACTATAATTATTTTAAAGATGTATGCTACCTTTGTGTTTTGCTATTTGTAACAATTACATACTGGATATAAAGATAGAAAAACTTTTTAAACATTTTCCACGTATAGCTATTTTCAATCACTTTATGAGATAGCTATCTGTAAATTTTGTTTTAATGTTTTATTTAAGCATAATTAAGGATAAAGGATCATTCTAGTTAAAAAATCTTTTACACTTTGTCAACCAGTTTTAATGAGAACTATCCCTGTCTCATTTTGTTTTAAATTTAAATAATTTAAATTTATTCAGTAGTATATTTAAAATCTGCATTAATGGAGTCAACAATTTAAGCCTTTCATTTTATATGCAGATATATATTGTCTACTATTTTCTTATTTCCATTAATAAACCATTATATCTAAAATTGATGAGCTCAGTTTTCCAAAATTATTATATTTGACTGAACTCATGTCAAATATATTACCCACAATATATCATATCATTTTCTACTTTTGAAGATAATGAAGACACATAAGGAAAAAAAACACCTATCAGTTTATCCCTAGTTCTATTCTGTTGTAGAGATTTTGCTGGGGATTATTGCAAGAGCAAGCTGTGTCAAACTATATATTTCCTTCTCCTGCCTCCTAGCAATTTCAGCCACTTTTATGTATTTAACTTTTACTTGTCAGGAAGCAGAACTGAATGATGACATGATTTTTAAAATAGGCTTGTCCTACATCTTCTGCAAAATTATATCTATTGCAATTTAAATGAATTTTAGATCAGAAAGACTTGAGTACTTGGGAGAATTGATATAGATATAAAGTGTTGAGAAAACTGAATAGAGTGTTTTTTCATAATAGAATGATGTCATCTTATGAAGCTACTAATGATACTTAGAATTATAATTCTAGTTATGGGAAAGCATACAGTTATCACAAATGCATAATTTTAATGTAGCTGATAGTTAAGATACAGAACTTGTTACTATAAGTCACAATAATAAGTCAGTTAACATTTTTTTTTAAGTTTGATAAATTCATGGAAGATAGCTGTTAACATAAACATAAAAGCTATATATGCTGTGACCAACATCTCAGACAGTAGCTCTTTTAATACTATTTACTGAGAAATATCAATATAGGAAGATTCCACATCTTATTTGTTAGCTTCTAAAGAAATATTATAATTGCCAAATGTCATTATCCAAGAGGTGAGCTCAATGTGGCAGATGTTTATATTAATTATCTATAATGTCATAATCTCAAACATTTTAGACTACTATATATTTACAGGTTTTTTTAATTAAGAACAGAGAAAAATATGTATTTGGTAAATCAAAATTACTTAGTAAAAAAATAGTGTTGTATAATAGTACTTTATATTATTGAATTACAAATGCTTTTAAATAAGTAAAATGGCATTAATTAAGAAATTAATATTTTGCTTCATACAACTGTATAATGAAAGGTAAATTAGAGTTTCATCATACTTTATGCTTTTAAATAATTATTTAAATTATTTGATTCAGATATCTGGTAAATTATTTCTGTATACCTTCCTTCCCAAAGAAAACTTAATAGGAAGGAAGTCGCCTATAGGTTGGTTACAGTTTATCTCAAATAAAAAGATATCTCTTTCATAATAAATATCGTGAATTTTCTATTAATTAGAACATTTTATCGCAATTTAAGAAAGCTTTTTTAAAATATTCCAATGGCTTCAATTTGTGAACTTATCACGAAAATGTCTACTAAGTATTACATAGGGTTCATAATTCAAAAACAATTTTATATGATCATCCTGTTGTTACAGAGGGAAACCTTTTTAGAAATACATAAGAGACTTTTTTTCTTTCACTGTGTATCAAAAACTAAAACATGGAGAATAAAAGCCTAGCTTTGCTAAAAGGTACCTAATAATGCCTAGGAAACTGTACTGATTGAATGAATATACCAACGCCAAAATAAATATCTTTAAAAGTGAATTAATTTTAGTCATTTCTCAATCTCATTGCTAAAAGGGTCTAGCAATGCAAGCATTTTCCTAATGCAAAAAGCTACTTTTTAAAAGGATTTTTTCCCTTCTATATAAAGTAATTTGCTAAATTGTTTCTAACTTTTTTTAAGATGCAGCAGTCTAGAGTCATGCTTCATTGAGATTTTACAGATTTATAATTTATAAAAAGCAATAAGCATTTATCATTAAACATGATTTGTGTGTGTGAATGTATAATGCATATTATTATATTCAGTTCTACATAGAGATGATACTTTTTTTTACTTACAATAGTTTGTATAAAGTTCTATTAATAAACACTGCAATTAAGTCTCTTTATTATCCAATGGCTTTTTGTCATTTTGGTCAGCTTAACTTGCAAATAGTGTTTAACTAAAACACCATTTGTTAGAGCAACAGTGACAGCATTTTTATGCTTTTTCTTAGGATGGGCCACTCAGGGTATCAGCAGCCTCCTGACAGAGCTGTTGATTGATCACCCTCAATTGCAAATCAGCTCCACTGCTCCTTTGCCACTTGTTTGCCCTTGACTTAATTCTGTTGCTATTATTCCTGCTATTCTAATTTTCTCTAAAACCTGTGATGCATTATTTTTTTCCATGACCACCTGTCTTTGCATGTATTTATCTATCTATATGTGATCAAGAATTAATGATTTATTTAAAAGCTCCTCCTCCTCCAAATTTACTTTATATGCAATATAGTGTAATTTTGTTATTTCCTTTTTAGTTTAGTTTTTGTATTTTTGTTCTTTTTCTTTAACATGGTTTTTTTTAAAATGGAAGACAGTGGATTCAGTACTAAATTGGAAAGCATCAAGCAAGTTAGTAAACGGCAAGAAACTGCTTCAATTTTTCAGAAGTCTTGCTTATTGGGAAATAATTGAAGAAGAAATGTTTTATTTTCCTTCCTAAGCAATCACACTTTTTTTTTTACATTTTATGTTAAGAAGGCACCTGAATTAAAATGCTGTTCCTAAGCAGGAGTACCATTAGATTTGAGGCATCTCTGAAAAGATGTCTTTTGAAGAACCTATTTCTCTTACCCTGGTTTCCCCTACTTTCCAGCTGTAAATTCATGTTCTGTTGCCACTGCTTTACTTTTCTATCTGGCAATAGAACTCAAGGCAACACATACTTATTAACTGACAATATAAATCCTGAGCCAAGTGCATTTATGTTCAGTATACCAAAATTCAGTGATTGAAGACTGAACTGGACAATGACTTGTTGAATGAAATAAACATTTTGGACAACAGTTTTGATAGAGTCCATGTTGTTCTAGGCTTTCTTCCAATATTTCCACCCAGATACCGATCTTTAAATAGAAATCTTTTTTCCTATCTTGTAATAGATCTCTAGAAAAGATTGATTCTACTTGCAGTTTGTACTTTTGCCTGGTGAATGCTTTCCCCCATTCAGGAAAAAACTGCTTTTCATAAGTTTAGTTAAATTTATGTTCTTCATTTTCTTTTAGTCAACAAGATATTTTTTTCTTCTCCTTCTTACTTATTCCTTAATCTTGCTTGTTTTGTTTACTATTTAATATTATTCTGACTTTTTTATTCTGCTATTCATTTTTAATATAGGCATAGCTCCTCTTGACTCACTGCCAACATTCTTCCATGTTTTCATCTTTCATTTTATTAATATATATTATTATATATATTTTACTATTTTCTGATAAATCCATATATTTCACCCTCAAGTCTTAACCAGTCCTCATGGAATATTCATTATCTAGATTCAAAGTGCTGTAAAGAAATATTGCTTTTGATTAATATCTTAGTTTCTTAACCAATTCTTGACTAACAGTAGGTTATTTATAGATGGAATGGATCTATACATTTCAAAAGGAAAAAATTACCTCTCACTAGGAGAAATTTGCATGGTCAGGCATAATTCAGAAGGAATTTAGCAAAAATAAAAATATCAAATGAATAGCTTATAATTATTGTAAGCTAGCTATGTAAGAACTAGCATCAAAATAAATTTCCATATAAACAATATGCATCCTCTTATTTTTGCATTTCTGAAGGAAAATATATTTAAAATGTCACATTACTATATAACTATAAGACATTTGTGAGGACTGAAGTTGACGAGATTCTCCAAAGTAGCTGATGAAAGATGTTTAAGTTACAACACTGGGCCAGCATGAGTGGTTCTGTATTTCTGTGTTATACAGATGGTCTATAACTGACCATCTGTATAAATATAAAATAAAGATACTCATATTAGCAGCTTTTGAGTATTGAGACAAGGAGAAAAGGAGAGGTTCAAGTACCTAAACAAGTACCAGTCCGGCTTCAGGCCTGGGTACAGCACGGAGCCAGCATTGGTTGCGTTGGTCGATGATCTCTGGAGGGCCCGGGATAGGGGTAATTCCTCTAACCTGTTCCTATTAGACCTCTCAGAGGCTTTTGATACCCTCAATCATGGTAACATGCTGTGCCAGTTGAGGGAATTGGGAGTGGGAGGCACCATTTTTTGGTGGTTCTCCTCCTACCTCTGACCGGTCACAGACAGTGTTGACAGGAGTGCAGGGGTCAGTCCTCTTGCCTCTCCTGTTCAATATTTATATGAAGCCGCTGGGTGAAATCATCCGTGGCTTTGGGGTGTACAGTACACTGATGATACTCAGCTGTACATCTCCACCCCTGGCCACCCCAATGATGCTGTCACAGTGATGTCCCAGTGCCTGGAGGCCGTGCAGATCTGGATGGGGCGCAACAGACTCAAGCTCAGTTCCTCCAAGACCGAGTGGCTATGGCTGGCATCTCCGCGATATAGCCAGCTTACTCCATCGCTCGCTATTGGAGGCGAGACCCTGGCCCCCACGGAAAGGGTCCACAACTTGGGGGTCCTCCTGGATGCACGGCTGTCCTTGGCAGATCATGTGGAAGCTGTCACCAAGGGAGCTTTTTACCAGGTTCGCCTGGTACACCAGTGGCGTCCCTTTCTAGATCACGACATCATGCGGATGGTCACTCAGGCACTTGTCACAGCCCGCCTGGACTATTGTAATGCTCTCTACATGGGGCTCCCCTTGGTTTCATATCCAGCAGCTCCAACTGGTACAGAATGCGGCCGCGCGGGTGGTTATGGGGGCCAGTGGTAGGGCCCATGTGGCCCCCCTCCTGGTTGCTGGTGGGCTTCCGGGTGCGCTTTAAGGTGCTAGTGATGAACTTTAAAGCGCTCCATGGCTTAGAACCCAGTAATCTACAGGACCGCATTCTGCCAGCAAATACCTCCCACCGACCTGTCCGATCCCACAGAGAGAGCCTCTTCAGGGTGCCATCGACCAGACAATGTCGGCTGGTGACCCCCAGAGGGAGAGCCTTCTCTGTGGTAGCTCCCACCCTCTGGAATGAACTCCCTCCAGAGATTTGCATTGTCTCAGACCTCCGTGCTTTCCGTTGTGCCATAAAAACGTATTTCTTTACCCAAACCGGCTTGGCCTAGTCACATCCTCTCACCACGCATAAAATGGTATATTTTAAACATTTAAAATTTTAGATCCGGCTATAAGTTGGTTTTATATTCCGGTTTTTAAATTTTCAGCCTCATTAATTCTATTTTTACATTATTTTAAATCATTGTTTGTATCATTGTACAGTTTTTTAAATGGCTGTTCACCACCCTGGGTCCCTTCGGGGTGAAGGGCGGTATAAAAGTATAAAGTAAAGAGGGCAGGGGAGCAATGCCTGTGTGATATCTGATAGCAAATTACTTAAAAAATCTGTTCTGAAGTATCCAAAAGGTACTGTCTATATGCATGAACACATGTATATATTTGCTTGCTTATATTGGTCAAGCAAATAGGAGGTTTCGGTATATTTATTTTAAGAGAGGCAAGAACTGATTAAGAAATTAGCAGAATACAGAACATGGGATTCTTTTAAAGAGGTTTAAAACAAGATAAATTATGATGCACAATGTAGGATGCATGTAAGCAGATGTCTTTCTTATTCCCACAATAAATCATTACATGCTTGTTAAAACATCTAATTTTAAAATAATTCTAGTGTTTTGACAAAGAGAAGGCCTACTCTAATTCTTTTTATTCTCATAATGTAATGGCTAGAATTGCAGTTTGTTTATCAAACTTTTGTTTTAAAGATTATCAAAACATATAAATCAATAACTTTCCAGCATTGGTCCCTTATGTATTGGATTACAACTTGTATAATTTCCAACTGCTACTTTCTTGAATGAAGTTGTTAAAAGAGTTGTATTTTACTAACCAAAGTCTATAGTATATTGGCAGGATTAAATTAAGTTTTCAGATGATAAGATTTTTTCTTGCCTGCCATCCTCTCTATCTTAAAACAAAATTTTAGACATAAAAGCAATTTCAACTTAATTTGCAAACTCCAAAGAAATCATACAATGAATTGTTTTACTTTTTATTGTGTGCTAAGTAGCATGAACATAGAGAATAAACCCAGCTGCCTTTATTTTTCTTCTATAGTTTCCTTCGTCCGAAAAAAGTCGTTTGATCAAAGTTCTCTGAATGATAATTAAACAACATATACATGTACTCACTCACTCACTCACATATGCACACAGAGAGACAGAGAGACAGAGAAAGAGAGAACTGAATACCTCTTTAGAAGTTGGTTTATTTCTAGTTTACTCTTTATCTCATTAAAAAGGGGAGATTTCATCCAATGCAATTTTTGTTCAAATAGGAACTCTTAAGAAGTTTCCACTTAATTGGCCAAATATCAGAATTAAATTCCTACTCCTGATTTTGTTCATATTTATTCCTTAAAAACTGAAACAAAAATTGTTAGTTTTAAATATGTCATTCAACAAGGCTCTGAGAGTAAAACTTTTGATGGTAACAATTGCCATAAAACTATGTCCCATTCTAACTGCCAGCATAGCTACAGAGGAGAATGTCAAAGAAATAAATTGAGCTGCAACACCATTTGAAAATATCCCAAAATCTATTTAGATTAGGTAACTTTCTAGTAATCCAGTTCTTCAGATTTCCCTCTGCTTTCTGTGGAAGTAGATAGGCAGACAGACATTTTTATACACATTTGTACATATCTATATGAACACACACAAACATACACAAATGGTGTTCCAATACCTCCTCTGCAACTTAGTTTCAGGAAGAAATGCATAAAAACCTTGATTGTGGTTCAATTTAAAGGCAATAAAAAACCTATATATTCTTTTCATCTTATTGCAACTAGTCTCATTGTATGCTAGCTATTGGTACCCATGCTCTGCTATGGGTTTGGTATAATTAACCGCACGCGCCCCGTGGAGGAGGAGAGGCTTTCGAAAGGACAGGCCTCCAAAAGCCCTTTGCCGGCCTTGTTCAGCCTCCCCTGCCCCCACCCCTGGTCTTTTTGCAGAGAAGGAGAGTGATAGGTTTTTTTTGAGGGGGGAGGACAGCCGGACACTGTAAGTCTTTTCAGAATCTTTAGTCAAACAGTAAAAAAAACCCAAAGAGAACTCAGTAGGTTTCTAAGCTGTTTTGAAGCCTTGTCTGGTCCTGCCTTCCCTGTTTTTGGCACTCACCTGCATTGCTGCCATAGGTACTGATTCAGTCGTGGCTTCCAAGCAGTTTTCTTACCCCTCCATTAGTACTGTTCAATGAAAAATTCAAAACCAAACACGGAAGCCCTCCAATCAGGAGAGGCTGCAAAAGCCCTCAAATCAGCACGGAAATGGCATTGGTCGCATTGGTCGATGATCTTTGGAGGGCACGAGATGGGGCATGTTCCTATGTCCTGATCCTATTAGACCTCGACGGCTTTCGATACCATCTCGGTGGCTTTCGATACCATCAACCATGATATCATGCTGCGCCGGCTGGAGGGGTTGGGAGTGGGAGGTACCATAATACGGTGGTTTTCCTCCTACCTTTCTGACCGGTTCCAGTCGGTGTTTGCAGGGGGGCAGAGGTTGGCTTGGTGGCCCCTCACTTGTGGGGTGCCGCAGGGGTCTGTCCTCTCGCCTCTTCTGTTCAACATGTATGTAAAGCCACCCCAATAATGCCATGGAAGTGATGTCCTGGTACCTGAAAGCTGTGCAGATCTGAAAGGGAAGGAACAGACTCAGGCTCAACCCCTCCAAGACCGAGTAGCTGTGGCTTCCGGCATCCCGATATAGCCAGTTGACTCCATCACTGGCTATTGGGGACAAAATATTGGCCCCATGGAGAGGGCTCGCAGTCCTCCTGGATGCACGGTAGTCCCTGGAAGATCACGTGGCGGCCGTGGTCAGGGGGGCTTTTTATCAGGTACGCCTGATCAGCCAGTTGCGTCCCTTTCTCGATCGGGACTCCTTACGCAGGCTCTCGTCATTTCCCATCTGGACTACTGTAATGCTCTCTACATGGGGCTCCCCTTGGGGCGCATCCGAAGGCTTCAACTGGTCGCATCTGGAGGCTTCAACTGGGGCGCATCCAGAGGCTTCAACTGGTCCAGAATGCTGCCGCGTGAGGGACACTCAGCTGTACATTTCCACCCCGGGCCACCCCAACGATGCCGTGGAAGTGATGTCCCGGTGTCTGGAAGCCGTGCGGATCTGGATGGGGAAGAACAGACTCAGGCTCAACCTCTCCAAGACTGAGTGGCTGTGGTTACCGGCGTCCCGATATGGCCAGCTTGAACCTTCGCTGGTCATTGAGGGCGAAACATTGGCCCCCACGGAAAGGGCGCGCATCTTGGGGGTCCTCCTGGATGCACAGCTGTCTATGGAACATCATGTGGCAGCCGTCGCCATGGGGGCCTTCTACCAGGTTCGTCTGGTTCGGCAGTTGCGCCCCTTTCTTGATCGGGACTCCCTACAAACAGTCACTCATGCCGTTGTCACTTCCCGTCTGGACTATTGCAATGCCCTCTACATGGGGCTCCCCTTGAGGTGCATCCGGAGACTACAGCTAGTCGAGAATGTGGCCGCACGGGGGATTTTTGGGGCGAGTGGGCATGCCCACATAACTCCTCTCCTGCACGAGGTGCACTGGCTGCTGGTGGTCTCGCGGGTGCACTTCAAGGTGTTGGTAACCACGTTTAAAGCCTCCATGGCATAGGACCTAGCTACTTGCAGGACCGCATTCTACCCAATGATACCTCCCACCGTCCTGTACGCATCCACAGAGTTGGCCTCCTCAGGGTGCCGTCAGCCAAACAAAGTGATATTGGTCTTTAATTCTCTGGTTTTGAAGAATCCTGTTCTTCTTTGGGTATCAAAGAGATAAAAGCAGTTCTCCATGATGGAGGTACTTCTCCTCCAGCCTGTATTTTGTTAAATCGTTCCTTAAGTAGTTCTAACATCTCAATTTGTAAGTTTTTTTTTATTATTAAACAGTTTTAGTCAAACATATAATACATATAATGAAAAAGAGGGAATAAAAAAATACATAATAATAGAAAGAACCTTATCATTCAATTT
>JANHFO010002097.1:179031-190923 GCA_032468095.1 Pareas carinatus
GCGGAGTGATCTCCCACGCTTTTTGGGAGTATTCGTTCCATAAGACGCATACACTCCCCCCCCTTTTTTTTGGGGGGGGGAAGTGCGTCTTATGGTGCAAAAAATACGGTAAATATCTCTTTAGCACTTCTGCATATAGTGTGACTTTTCTTTTAAAGACAAAGAGCTCTCCAATTGTTATTCCAGTCCATAGTGGTAGGTTTCTTATCAGTGTTTCCTATTCCCCAATCTCTGTACTGATTTTAACAAATAGAAATGTTATAGTGCTGACATTTGATTGTTTTTAATTATGATCTTTACCTCTAAAGTAATTAATAGATTTTTATTTTACCATAAACTGAACTTTTTACAATTTTTATTGTAACTGGGTTTTTTAAAGTGACATGAGTCAAGCTCAGAGCTCCTTTATTTGCTACAGAATCACATTTGCATAAACCAAGAAATACTTTTACATAACAATATCCAGAGAAACTGTGATACCTACAGTTTGAGTATGTTGATAAATTTATAAATATTATTTGCTATATTATTTGATGTTAAATCTATTTTGTTTTTATTTCTAATATGTTGAAAAGCTTGAAATATACAAGAATTATCTTACATTAAAATAATAAAAACCCTTTATCTTGAAAGTTGATTTATGGCTTTCTCATTAGAGTTATGTTAGACTAGTAATTAATACTTTCCCATATTAGAAAGTGCTATGTGAAATAAATTCTTGTTCATTATAATGTGATTTTAAATTGTGTAGTTTAAGATTAATATTGACATAACTTGATTTTAAGTACTAATTCTGGGGTTGCTGAAATATGATTTTAATGTATACATATTATATAATGCATTTATTATGAACTATGCATAACTAAATTTATATTTTAATTGTGTAAGACAAAATATGTAGTATTGTGGCAAAAATATAATATATCAGAATGCAAGTTTTACTTTTCCAGGCATATGGTAACAGAATTGGTGGTACATCTGCTCATTGAACTTGTTGGAATTTGTATTTACTACTCTTTACTTGTAAGAAACAATTATTGAAAAAATATTCATAGTAGCTGTGTTTTTTTTTTTTGTGAGTTTGCCATCTTAATTTTAAGTCATTAATTTGTTTTACATGTGTATGCATGCATACTTACATGCATTACTTATTGCTTGATTGGCATTAAATTCCATTAAGTTCCAATGAGGAAGATAAAATTTGGTTTTTCAGGCTTTTTCTATTTAATTTTATATTACATTACATTTGTTTATTTTTTTTGACTGTTTGGTCTAAGGCTTGTTGAGGTTGATTTGCTCCTGAACTGCTTTGTTCCCAGACATTGCCATCATCCCCAACTACCACCAAGTCCTCTCCATCTGATCCCATGACCACCTCCAGAGCTAATCAGGTATAGTATCATTCTACCATCTACACCATATTTTTCACAAGTGGCTTGCAAACTGGAGAAAAATATATGGTGGGTTGAGGTTTAATTTATTCATTTACACTCATAATCATGAATATTTAATGCTGTTGCTCAAATAATATCATTTTAGCCTGATAAATAACTCAAATTCATTTTTATCGACATGGCATGTGACTCTTATAAGGTTGCAATCTCATTGCATATACTCACATTTTATTTCTTCCTAGCAGCAACTTTTTGGGTTGCATTAGAGATGCTAAATAGTGCTGAAGCATCGAGAACATAAATAAAATGCAATGTGAGACTTTAATGTGTTTTTCAAGGGAATTTAGTACTTGATAATAACAAAGAGTATACTTTAGAATTTTTGTAGCAGTAACACTATGTATACAATGGAGCAGGGAGGATGAAAAATGTCATTTAAAAAAAGCAAATTTAAGGTTTCAAATTTTAATAGGTTTTGACACCTTCAAAAACTTGTTTTATATATATTATTAACATAAAAGATGATGTAAAATTTTCATTTGTGAAGTTGTGTTATCTTTTATTATAGGTCTGATAATTAATATTTATCTTTATTTAAAGTAGATTAAATTTGCTTCTTTTTGTAAATAAGAAAGTTATTATTCCAGATTTTCATAATATGGAAGATTGGAAGGTATATTTTGTTTCTTATGGTAGAAATCTGAATGAGAAAAGTGAAATTAAAACTGTGTTTGCTTTTCTACTTATGCAAATGGAAAAGTAAGATAAGTGCAATAAAACTGCTTTTTAAGAGAGAACTTAAATAAATGTGGGCAACAGAGTAGATACTGTTCTATTCCTTGTCCTTTATGTCCAACTTGTGATGTATTTCTATGGTTCCCTGGTGTCTAACTCCAAGAAAGCATTTGATACTGTTAAACAATCCCTAGGGTTCATTGTTTGGGGGTGAACAAACTGAAATTAAATCCAAGCAAGATAGAAGTATAAGGTATTTTTCATTTTGTTTTGCTTCATTTTCTGGAAAGAATTCTGTTTCCTTGAACTAACACATCTCCATCTTGGGAATTCTTAATCCTGATCTGTGTCTGGGTTTTTAGATGCCAACAATGACAAATTATGTTTAGATGTCAGCTGGATTCATTCTTCAGCTAGTCTATCCATGCCTTGTTACATCACAGCTAGAGTTCTACAATGCACTCTTTTCTACAATAGGAACTACTGTGTTGCTAAGAAATGTGATATCTGAACAATATTATAACTAGCTGGAGAGATATATACTGGTTGCAAGTCTTTTTTTTCCTCAGGGCACAAATTAAAGTGTACTTTTATAACTATAGATTTAAGATCTCACTGTGAGAAGGATTATGTCTCTTTTTATGAAAGTGAACTCCTTCTGAAGATACCCCTTCAGAATCAGAATCAAAATTTATTTTGCCATATGTGTCAGAACACACAAGGAATTTGTCTTTAGTGATCATACTCAATACCTACATACATATACAAGAATACTATCAAAATGCATTCATAGACAATTTTAATATATAAGCATAATCATGTCATTTAGATATATATGCATAATCATGATCATTTAGCATATACCTAAACTGTAGAATATCATCTTTGCAAATGTGTTTGGTTCAGCCCTCTTCAGGAGATGCTTCTTTAACTAAAATGTTTTCATTAATATTGTTCTATTTATGTTCTTTTAGCTATGTTTTGAATTGCATGTAAAAAAGGATAATTGATTTTCTCCTCTTTTGTTGCTGCTAGTATCCTGATAGTCTTTCTTTCAATGTGAAAGATGGAATATATCGGTAGTCCTCATTTAACTTCCACTCGTTCATCAACCGTTTGAACTTACAGTAGTGCTTAAGAGTACTTAGGACTTGTCCTCATAGTTGCACCATTACAGCGTCTCTATGATCATATAATCGCAATTCAGACACTTGGCAGCTAGTTTACAATGATGACATTACAGCATCCCGCAGTCAAGTATTCATCCTTTTCACCTTCACTGCTGGTGTCCAACATCAAAAGTTAAAGCGGAAGCCAGCAGGAGGTTGCAAATGGGTATCAAATGACTCTAAGACACTACGACCACATGGGATTCGCAAAACAGCAACTAGATCTGCCAGAGTTGCAGTCTTAAGTGAGTGCAGTCATGTGATATTATTTCTTACAACTGTGTTGTTTAGCGATGGAGATCTTGATCTCGATTACCCTCGATAAGTAAGGACTACCTGTCAATCTAAACAACTGATTTTGCACAGTACTTTTAAATTATTTATTAATTAAATTATTATTTATATTAATTTATCTTCATTGTGGTAGAAATGCAATCTACTTTATTGCATTGTGAGTCATGACATTTTAGACCTAGAAACTGTATGTCTAATAAATAACAGTAAAATTTATTAAATTAATAATAAGCAAAATTTACAAAATATTGAAGAATAGAGGTGAATATACCTATCCCAGGTTAATGTTGCAGGATCCAGTTTTAAGACTATAATTTTTAGAAGAAACACGAGACTATTATAGCATAAGTGAAATGCCATAGAATGCATATTTAGATCTAACACAAATTCAATGAAATTAAGTGAAATGTTCTGAAGAGCAAGACAAAACTGCTCAATAGCAAAGAAGGTTGATATTAAAGTATTCAAGAGCCTGTATTCTTGGATATCCCTAATTTGGAATGGTTATTATAATACTCTATATTTAGTAATTAATAAAAAATTAACAAAATATTAGCTCAAGTTTCTTTGGACTTCATTATTCATTGAAATATTGACAAGTCTAATGGTTTAGGTTATATTTTTGGAGTGGAAGTACCGTATTACATTGAATATAAGACGCCACCGATTATAAGACATACCCGTTATTTTTCTATGTTAGAAATAAAAAAAGTGTATGAGTGAATAAATATAAAAAAATAAACTATGATGAACTTTATAAAAATAAAAAATAAACTTTATTGCAAAGATGAAAGATGCATTACATATTTACCCACGTTAATCATCAGATTCAGTTCCCGATTTTTCTGAATCACTTGTTTCTGATTCGTTGTTTGCATTTCCCCACACAATTTTGTTTTCTGTGCCATTAAGGGCATTAGTGATACAGCATTTTTTAAATGAGTACTCCAGTATTCATTCCGGAATTTTTTTCCAAGCAGCAGATATCCATTCAACAACCGGCTGAAGGGCAAGCGCCAGATTAATACATAGACCCCAGCCCCGCATTTGCCGAGCCTGGGAAAGGCTCTGCATTTTGCAAGCCTTTACATTTTGCACCAGGGCTGGGTTGCAGCAATGGCTACAAGCTCACCTCCACCTTCTGTTTGTGAGACTTTGAATGAATATACACAGCTTCTCGGAGCATACCCTTTACCCTGGTAAGACATCCAATATAAGAAGCACCATGAATATAGAGACCCCAAAATACAAAAAACCCTGTGTCTTATAATCGATGTAATGCAGTAAATAAGAGCATATGTAGATTGAATCTTAATGACTTTTTTCCTCTGATTGAAATGTATTTTAATTTTTATATACTGTGTTTAATTAAACTAATTATACTATTTTATTAATATATATATATTTGAGTTATTTATGAATGGGTGCAAATAAGAAAGATATTTGAATCAAAATGCGTTCTGAGATGCATCTACATTTTTCATAGATATATTGTTCTTTAAATAATTTTATATATAAACATAGAAAACGGTATATGTCTTATAAATTATATTTATAATTTATGAATATTATAAATATAATGTAATGTTTGGAATAACTTAAATGAACAAATCTTTGTACATTATATTGTATCTTTGTTATCAGGTGTTTCATACAGCTGTCAAATACTTATGTGCCCTTTCCGTAAAATCCTACAGATTTTAAAAAGCATGAGGAACACAGTGATACATGCCTTCTAGAAATCACTTGGGAACTATCCCATTCCTCAAGGAGGCATATATCATCTCTCAAATCCATCCCAGTCTTAGTAATTTTCATATTGTCGGATGAGAAAGGCAGATATAGCAGCTTTCAATTATTTTGTTTCATTCATTCAATTGTGCAATTTTAAATACATCCCCAATAATATGACTAGATAAGGAATAAATGTATCTTTGATTGTGTCATAGCAAAGACAAATAGATAGACATAAATATGACAGTGACTGAAATGTGATTCAACTTTGTCATAGCAACCTTTCACTTATTCAAATGATAGTATCTCATTTTAAAATTTAAAATGTTTATTTTCTACATAATGTCCAATATAATTAGATTGCAAATTTACCGCAAAGCATTAAAAATATAGTAAATATGGTACAAAATTTTATATTTGTGACATTTTAGAAATATCAGTATGGGTACCAGACAAGACTTTCTAAAGGTAATTCCACAATGTTCTACTATTGAGAAGGTATATAATTTTCTAGCCAACTAGAAGTTCTTTGCAGGATAATTTTCTTCACATGGACTAACAGAAAGATGATTATTTGTAGAAATTGGATAAGCCTTAGAAGCTTTTTGTTAACATTATACTCATCACCACCTCTGATCCAGGTTCCTGACTCATTTCACAAGCATATGGGTCTGGTCAGCATACAGAGAATTCTAAGGGTTGTCCCAGTTTGTCATCAAATATCACAACTACTCTTTTATCTTTTTGCATGATCTCTATCCCTCAGCATGTACCATACTATTTCAGGTCTTAACAATGTCTTTTCTTCTAAAGCCTCTGTTTCTTCATCTTAGGATTTGAAGGCTGTTTTTGAATTCCAAAGCTTTGATCAAGAGTCACCACTGGTGTCAGTTTCTGAGTTACTTTGATTTCTGATCAGTAGTAATGAAGTCACTCTTCAGTCCAATCCTTTCACTTTCTATATGTGCTAGCAGAAGTTTACATTTTTTCTAAATGCATTGCTTTCGAGCAGAAATATGCATATGTTATAAGTATTGGAAGCTTGGTTCCTCTTACTTTCCGCTTTGGGTTGGGTTTTTTTTTTGAGAGAGAGAGACTGCTATTAGATGTTTTTTATTTCCTTTTCAAACCTTCACACTATTGTCTTACAAGAAACAAAATTATTATGTTTCATAATTTTTTGTTGCACAAAACTTTCCTTTAGAAATAAAATGTATTAAAGTTTAATACCCCTGCTGAGCTGATACTTTCTTCAAGATACTGGTTACCTTAGATTCCTTGTCTAGTGTAAATTTGTGTACTCGGTAATATATTATTCAGACATCGACAGTCATGTGAAAAAGAAAATACATCATGTTGACATTATTTTATTTATTTCAACTTACATTCATTTTAACAGTATTGATAAAAAGGATATAACATAAAAGGTAATATGCTCTATTCACATTTTGTAGTCTATTATATAACTTAAATAAACATGAATGCAAATTTTGCATGTGGAAAAAGTAACTATGCCCTTACATTTATCACTACCTCAAATAAATAAAATTAGAATTAGGTGCACCAGAAGAGGTGTAAATGATTAGAACATCATTAGAGAGGATCTGGAAGGAACCTGCCTTATTTAAATCTTAGACATTTAATCAATCATTCCACTGTCCAGAAGATCATCTACAAGTGGAGAAGTTTTCAAACTGCTGCCAACTTGTCCTGGTCACACTGTCCCAACAAGTTCAGCCAGAGAGCAGAGTGCAAGATGTTGAAAGAACCCCAGAATATCATCACTTGACTTATAGGTAGCTCTTGTCACTGTCAAAGTGCACAAGTCTACCATTAGAAAAAACATCAGGGCAGAAATGAAGTTTCTCCTCTCCTGTTTTAAATGTCAAATTAGTTTTAAACATTTTAAATTTTTGGTTTAAATTGGTTTTAGATTTCGGCTTTTAAATTTTAGCCATCTTTATATATATTATTTTAATTATTCTTTTAAAATTGTGTTCAATTCGTCTTTGTTTTAAATGGCTGTACACCTCCATGGGTCCGTTCAGGGAGAAGGGCGATATAGAAATTTAAATAAATTCAAATTCAAATTCAAAAAATTAAAATGCATACTGTAGAGTAGGGGTGGGAACTCATGACTCTTTTATGACTTGTGGACTTCAACTCCCAGAATTCCTGAGCCATGCTGGCTCAGGAATTCTGGGATTTGAAGTCCACAAGTTATAAAAGGGCCATAAGTCATAAAAGGGCCATGGTTTCCCACCCCTGCTGTGTTTGACCTATTTTAACACTCAATAGAAGCAGGAAGAATGTAGCTTGCTGTCTATAACCTCATGCTCAGAGTATGTGCAATAAACAAGATGAGATTGACCTTTTAATACAGAAAAGCGAATACTCTTTAATATATATAACAAAGACCTGGTAGAATAACGTCTATAACTGAATATAGTAGTTAAAACATGCCTTTTGTTCAGAAGGAACAGAAGAAATGTAAAGGAAGAAAGTAGCACAGTATGTTAAAAAAGAATGAATTTCCTCCTTAGAAATTCAAATAAATGAACTTGGCAATTGATATAGAAAGCATCTGGGCTAAAATAAGTGTTGGAATGAATAAAAGTAATACCACTGTTTATGGCTGCTAGGCTATTATTTACCACCCAACCAAGTAAAAAATGTGGATTATGTTTTCCAAAAATAAATCTTTAAAAGAAACATGAACTAGTAGTGATGGGGGTTTAATTGCAAACAATCTCTATTAAGCATGGTCTTCCCAGGAAATTCTTATATCTGACGTGTTTGCATTTTTTCCCCTTGGAGAACGAAGAAGATATAAAAGAATCCTTGACTTGATACTAACAATAAGGAAGATTGAGTCAAGAAAGTACATTAGGGAAGACCACATAGTAATGAAATTCTCGATTTTAAAGGAAACTGAAACCGAGTGTGTTGGATTGCCGGACAGATAGGCTGGAGGCAAGAGTTTGGTCAAACAGGTCTTTATTAAACAACAACTGTCAACTGTCAAATTGCGGCAGCCTGGGATTCCCCGGGCTGCTGCTTTTATACTAGGTGCGCTTAGGCGCGCCTCAGCCAATCAGCGATTAGCTGTCAAACTTTGTACATTTGCAGCCCAGGCTTTTGCAAAGCCCGCGAAGCTGCTGCAATCAATATACAACAGAGTGTAATCAAATGCATATATAGTTTTCAAGGAAGCTGATTTTAATAACTCAGAGCAAAGAAGAGGATTGCACGAAAGGAGTCACTAATAGAAAAAAAATCTATGAGAATACAGTTGGAAGGGACCCTGGAGGTCTGCTAGTCCAACCCCCTGGTCAAGCAGGAGACCCTATACCATTTCAGACAGGTGGATGTCCAGTCTTTTCTTAAAAACTTCCAGTGATGAAGCACCAACAACCTCTGAAGGCAAGCTGTTCCACTGGTTTTTTGTTCTTACTGTTAGGACGTTTCTCCTTAAATACAGGTTGCTTCTCTCCTTGATTAGTTTCCATCCATTGTTTCTTGTCCTGCCTTCTGGTGCTTTGGAAAATAAGTTGACCTCCTCATCTTTGTGGTAGCTCCTCAAATACTGGAATACGACTATCATGTCACCCCTCGTCCTTCTTTTCTCTAGATTAGCCATACACTATTCCTGCAACTATTCCTCATATGTTTTTGTCTCCAGGCCTTACCAGCGTTTTTAAAAGCGGATGCAACAATTAAAAATTAGAAACAATCCAGTCATTTAAAAAAGTGTCATACAAAACAACAGAAGTAATGTGACTGCACAAAAAAGTTTAATTAAAATCTGATAACATTCAGTGGCAGAAGGCTATATATAAATTTGTATGGCAAGGGTAAAACTATGAGTTAAATATAAGATACACGCGAAGGAAAGAGAATGATGGAGCTTACCAGATTTGAAACTATATTTTGTTGCCTGCTGTTTGGTTTGGATGAAAGAGTGGGTGTTTGTCTTAAGATATAGAAGGTTATTGGATTTAGAAGATCTCAATGTGGGATTTAGAAGATCTCAGTGTGAGATTTAGGCGGCATTTGGATATCCAGACTGGGAGGACTCGACATGGCTAGCTCAGCATGGCCAGCTGGGGGTGGCCTTCTCACCTCTGCCAACTCAGTGCTGCCATTTCTTCACAGGACACCTCCACACAAGACATTCCCCGCAGAGATAACTCACTGCGGGCGCTGGATGGAGAGCTGGGTGAGAGGGAGAGGGAGCAGGTGATCAGAAGGCAACGGTGATAGGTTGCCTCCGCCTCAAACACCGAACTGGCAGTTCGGCTGTGGAGGGCAATGGGGTGAAGGGCAGGGAGCTGGCTTCCTATTTTGACAGCCCCCTTCATTGTCCCCGCATCTTGGGTTGTGCCAGATGGGAAGCGAGGGTGCAGGCTGTCAGAGCAGAGGTGACATCAAGCAAGGCGCTTCGTATTTTGACCCCCTCACCTCCGCCGTTGCCTCTGCACCTTGACTCTGGCCTGAATGGGCAGTTTGGCTGTGGCAGTGTGCAGGGTAAGGGTTTTTTTGAATGAAATGAAATGACTTGCCTCACTAAGTGATTTATTTCCCTTGATTGGCAGACTTGAAATGAAGGCTGAGTTGAACTAGTTGATCTCTGAGGAACATTGGGAGAAAGAGGGAAGAAAGTGATAGACCCCTTACATGGTGCTTTCAATTTCTCTGTGTTCAACATAGGGTAGCTGCTTATACTACTGTATGATAGTAATACCTTTACAAGACTTGACAATTTTATGCATTATGGAATCATGCTGAAAGAACAATGAGAACCCAGTTATTTTATTTCCTTATTTTTTTTATAATGAAATGAAAAATATGTTTCGAAAAGGAAAGAAATACAACTGTAGTAATTAGCGATAAATGTTGATAATGAAAGCTTTCGATATTACAGCAAGTAATGGGCTATTTTTACTATTCTTTTGACTTGTCTTTTCCTTTTCTTTGTTCTCTTCTTTTGCCCTGAACCTTAAAAGTAGGCTGATACTTTTAGAAATGCTATGCATGACATATGTGTTTGCTTAGCATGAGAAACCCTGCCAGGAATGTTAAATAGGCTGTTGTGTTCACAGCACTCGAAGATGGAAGGAGATCAAAAAATGAAAATAGCTTCATCTTGTACAGTATTTGAAGAACTTTAATGTATTTTCTGACTCTTTTAAATCAAAATCAGAGCTAACGGGGATGGAATGGAAAACTGAAGGGGGCAGCTTTCATGATATTGCTGTTCTGCTGAGGTCAGACCAGGAGCAAATTAAAATATAGCTGCGTGGGGTGGGCATATTTTTGCTGAAACAGGTCAGCAGGGTAAAATCCTCGTTTCCTTTGTGTTCCCTGTAAAGAGAAGCCCAAGCATATTTCTGCCTTTGTTTATTTTCTCCTGGGAAATTTAGCTTATTAAAAAAATATTATGCAGAATTCCTTCTTTCTTAAAAGCAAAAGCTGTTACACCTGGGTTACTCAGACCTCCGTATGTATGTTTTTGCTCATTCTAATTAGATTTGAAGAGCAAAATGAGATGACCATGCTTTGCAAACATTTAATTTATGGACATGGAAGTCTCTGTTTTCAGGTTTGAACAAAAATGTAGTGTAGAGGTTGGAGAATGGCATCCTCCTTTGTCATCCTGCTAGACACAAATTCATAGAAGCTTCAGCAAGTGGAAATATCTGACTGTCCTTGACTGAACTTAAAAACTAAGGAGGATTCGCCCTGGTTAGCACTTGGAAGGGGATCATGTGCAAGTTCTATGGAGCTAGCCTGAAAAGAAAAAAAAATCATGGAGAAAGCAATGAGAAACAACATCTGTACTTTCTACCAAGTACTCTATTTGGATGCTATGATCAGGATTGAGCTTGACATAAGTTTCATCTTAACATTCCTCTGGTTATTAGTATGATAATGCCCTACTGTCTTTCAGGACATATCCTTAGGGCATAGTTTTTATACCCTTCCCAATCCACAGCAGAGGCAGCTCAAATTCATTGTTACTTGTTCCAGTTTTAAAACATGCTTTTCCTCTCCTCCTGATGCAATTTTTGTCATGGACACAACTTCAGATACTGCCCTCAACAATGTAGTTGGATGACACTGTCATGGATTGAGACTTTCTCAGCTCCTATTAGCCACTTCAAGTTGCAGCCTCTCCTGATCAATTGCTGGACAGTGTCCACTGCGGCCATTTTGGCTGAGTAGCACTCCAGGAATGACTGGCAATGCATTACATGAACGTTTGATACATATAGATTTAGCACTAGAGAACAATTTAAACTTGGAAGCAAAGAATGGATTTTGCCAGCTGGTTGCCAGCTGGTTCTGTCCCAAATGAATACATGACAGGCTTTCTCTTGCTTCTGCTAAAATGGAAACTTGCACAGCAACACCTTTTACAGGTTTTTTTTATTGAAAAGTTTTAAACAACGTACAGAATGCACATTTTTTTTAGTGTAATTAACCCCCTTGAACAATTTCCCCCCCTTTCCCTCCCTCCCCTCAACCCCCTCCCGGCCCAACCTCCCCTCCCCCTCTTGACTTTC
>JANHFO010002098.1:13229-26331 GCA_032468095.1 Pareas carinatus
GATGATATATTGCAAAAGTCCCAGTCCACGCACCTCCAGCCGAAAAGGGAAGATGGTAAGGCAGGCAAAGGAAAGGCAAACCAGAAATTAATAAGGGATAGTCAATCACAAGGGAGAAACATGGTCCTCAAATTCTAGGACCATGCATTCTGCTTTTATTATTTTTACAAATAACTAAAGTAATAAACATGTCCAGCACACTTTCCTCCTCCTCTTCTCCCCACAACAATAATCCTGTGAGGTGAGTTGGACTGAGAAAGAGTGATTGGCCCAAAGTCATAAAATGTTATGTTTTATATCCTCCATATTAACTAATTTCCTGGATCATTTGAATTTATTTTATATACTGTTGTTAAGATGACCAATATGATTCAGTCTCTTTTAATATGACCAAATTTTGCTTTATTGTTTATAAAACGACTGCAATGAAAGTTATTGTTTATTTTTAACTTGTTTTGTAAGTCCAGTTTCTATCCTTTAGGGGGGATTCTGGTCATTGACTGTAATAAAGGCCTGACTGATGAGTGATAGTGAAGGATTTGTCCTTTCTGCTCAATGAACTACATTTAAAACTCTTATTAAAAATTCAGGCTCCTGTTTCCTGCTGTTTTGAAAGGTACTAATACTATTTGTTCCTGTGGATGATTTTAGACTCATCTAGCGTTTTATGTCTCTGTTACCTTTTAAGAAAAATATTTCACTTAAATTTATGAATCCAATATAAAATGCACACATTCATCAGTTACCCAGCTTTAGCTTTAAATGGATTTTCATGCTAGGATAAGCGTTTGAATATAATCATAGTTAAAATGTGACCTATTCATAGTCTGTGCCTGCACTCTTTCTTCTTTATAAAAGACATTTGTATTTTAAATGGGTGTTCTTTTTTTTGTATCCCATCTGCTTGCTGTACTTGATATTGCTGTGAAGTAGAGGTTAGAGTATGACATCACAGTCATAAATGTTGCTGGGAAATGTTAGGAATAGAGAATATTGTATTCTAAAAAGATTGAGCAACAAGAATTAATGGAAGCAAAAAAAATGCTCATGTGGATAATACAGCTATAATATTTTGCTGCATTAACAGTGCTTTACAGACTTAGTTTTTTGTTATGCATAGTATTTAGCTACTCCTACCCTTCATATTGTATATGATTAATTGATCTGTTACTTTGAAGTGCTAACCCCAAGAAGGAGGCATTAAAGTTGGAAGAATACATTTTAGAAATGATTTTAATTTCAGTATAACTTGAATCCAGATTGTAGATCATCCAGATTGTGCTTTAAAAAAATCTGAATTTAATCTAAGGCAGATCTTTTTTGTCAAGTCCTTATGCATATTTGCAGTTGTACCCATGAGTGACTCACTCCCCTCTCCCAGTAATGTCACTCATGCAACATTAGCTTTTTTGGCTTTGTGACTCTCTTAGTTTTTAATATATTGTATAGCATTGTGTGTTTGTGTGTGTGAAATGCTGATTATAGCTGATATGCTTGATGGATCACAGCTTCTGCTGACTGGATATATACCTGATATTTTATTTATGGCCTGAGGTACAGTGAGAGAAACGATGTGGAGAAGGCTTGCAGGATGATAATGGTTGTGTAGTGGTAAAGAAGCTATACTAGAATTGATGAGACACAGGTTCATGTCCACTATCAGCGATGGGAGCTTGCTGAATAATTCTGGACTAGTCTTACCAGTCCAACAATCTTATAGGGCTACTGCTATGAGGAGAATCCCACAGCACGAGAAGGTAAAGATCTCCAAATAAGCTACTCTCAACTCATGGAGGAAAGAAGTGATATAAAATTGAAAAATACGGTAATTACTCATATGTGTTGGTGTCATTGGTGCCAGAATACTTGCAATTATTTAATAAATACAATCTCGGTTGGTAAATTTATCCTAAGGATTTATAAAGTGGTACTATTGCTCAAAAGAGCATTTCTCAAAAATTCAGTTAATCTTTGAGACCAACCATGCAAAGTAAATAAGCAAAGCCCATTTCTTTTACAAGCAATAAGAACAGTATTCAGTTTGACTGGATCACCTGAGAAAGAGGCTGCACAAGAGAATTCTTCACTTGTATGCTTAGCCTTTTGAAGGCTATATTTATACACTGGATTCTAAATATAGAATTGATAGGAAAGGATAGAAACAATTAATGATTTTTTTTGTATATTCTTTTGTTAGTTTAAATTTAGACATATATTTTTGTACTACTATTGAACAAACAGGAAGTCTTATGTGATCATTTCAACCATGTTTGCCTTAAATAGGCAAATTATGGTGCACTTTTGTCATCACTCTAATGTATTTTGAACCTTACGTAAACCACAGGTCATTTACAGAAGCTGACTTTTTAAAACTGTACAATTGCCTAAAGGAAGTTACCCCAGCTTTTGGATTTATGATTAAAACATGACAGTGAATATTACCAAGTTTAGAGGTCTTGATAATCTGCTGGTTAGTGACTAAGAGCTTGTTCTTTCTGCATTTGCTGATTGATGCAGGATGGGGAAAAACTGCGTTGTATCTAGTAATTGATTCATTATCTTCTTAATGCACAACAAACAATATTTTTAGGCCAGTGGACAAATTTATATATGTGAGCTTAATGTGGAGGCCTGTGCGTTTTAGCCGTAAATGTAGACTAATATTTATTTGAATATTACGCGATCATCTTCATTTACAAAAGTTGAACAAGTTTACCATGATAAAAGCACACATTTTGTATCTCAAGTTCATCAACTAAACATATATGAATATGCACAATCTTTCTCAGCTATGATGACCAACGCACAATGTTATTGAAGAAGTGATTGCAGCTTTCTCTTTCTCTTTCTGGGATTGCTTCCTTTTTCTCTGACATTCCTCTTTGGCCATTAAATTCCTTCAGTGCCCTGATTGTAATCAATTTACCTTTCTTACTTTTAATTTTTAAGTCAATTGATTGAGTAGAGGTAGCATGTGAAGCTGTCTGATGTAGAATGACAACAGTGGTAGTAGCAGTAGATGAGATATTAGTGAGATATTTTTGTAACCATAGTACTGTAATAAGTGAGATATTTTTGTAACCATAGTACTATAGTACAAAGATTTTTTTTCTGCAAAGTTGAATCTGGGTGGGTCACCGGGGACCAGAGATTTATTCTTCAGAGCTTTCTTTCTCTTTCTGAGCCATTATTTTTTCTACTGCCATCTTTCTCTGTTCTGTCAGTTACTTGCACTCATTTCTCATTAATGTTTCAATTCCCTTTAAAAGATCTTCCAAAACCAACACCAGGTCACCTACAAAAGTCATTAAGTTACATTTCTTTTAAAATCTTTATTCTCTGTAAAAGACCATGCTGCACATTGACTGATTTTAGCATTTAACATTAGCTGCTTATAGCGTTTATTTCTAGCAGTTTCCTCTTTGTTTTGTGCACTTATTTACCTCATAACTATGTATTTTGACTGAAAGAATAAACTTGTATGTTTTACAACAACCTTTTTAAAGATTTGTGTTTAGTTTAGAGCATAGCATATGTAGAATCTCTTGTTCCATTTTTATTTTTGTACAAAATAAAGTTGGTGTATAATTTTATAGAAAATTGAGGGGGGAAATATGTTGATTTTAATTAATTAATTTTTAGAGATTGTCCTGTGCCCAAAGGTTTAGAAAATATTTTCTTTGTGCATATTGGAACAGTATTTACTAGTGTTAATGAAGCTATAAGAAACTGCAATGGTATATGGGAAAGACCTTGGAAGACTGGGCAAAGAAATGCTTCTAAGACAATAGTCAGATAAGAGACAGCATATCTCATAGCCAGATGGTGGATGAGAAAGAGTCTGAGAAGGTACCACCCTAGTTTCTCAGGCTATAAAGGAGAAGAGAGGGAGAGAAGAATTGTACTTTCACACTTGCAAGATTCTGTCAATGAAGCTTCACATTAAAGTAGAATTAGCTCATATGGTTGTGATTCAGTGAGGCTGATGGAAACAGAAATATTAATGTTTACATTGTTTGCTTTTAAAGAATTCTGAATTGGAATAGGAAATTCTTCAGTCTTTTCACCTTATAATTTAGAAATGAAAGAATCAATTCCTATCATACGGATAGATAGTCCTTGTTTAGTAACTATCTCAGCGATCATTCATTAAGGTCACAGACTGCAATTTGTTAACTTGTGGTTAAAACTTTTTAGGGAAGTGCTGTATTCTAGAGAAAAGTAAATTAAGAAATAGCTTGTTTAAGCAATCTTTCTGCCCTATGAGGGGGATAAAATAAAACAAAACAAAACAAGTAAAATAGTCAGATACAGGTTTCTGTGAGAGAACTTTATCTGAATGAGATGACAAGTAATCAGCAGTCTTTGAAGTCTCTCTGTCACATGGTTTGCTTATGGCCATTTTTCTTTAACCAAATGCAGTCACTAAACAAGGATTACCTGTATTGTCATTGATTTATTCTTCATTTTCTATCCATAAGGCATCTTGTAGCACTCTTCATCACAGCTGGAAACATGCTAATTAGGTAAGGAGTGTGGAAGTTGTGGCCATCCCATGGTTGCTGAGTTGTGATCCAAAGGTTTCAGCCAGTATAAATAGTAATATGGTATAATGTGTGGAGGTGACTTGGAGATGACTATGCCCTGAGTTACTGCGATCCTTCCGTTCCAATTTCAGATGCAGTTGGTGGACAAGATAAAACTTGTGCAAAGGCTGTCCTAAACCTATGACCATCAGGCACACAAGGCAGACCAATTGAATAGATTTTGCATCCCGACATAAATATACAGTAGCTTCAGAGAACTACAAAGCTAAGAGAATGTGATCTGTATATGAGAAGAGACAGATGATAATGTCTCCTGACTCTCAGTCATTTGCCAGTGTTCTGGGATAAAAAGCAGATTCAACATGTGACATCCCTCCTCCCCTAATGAGTTGGGTCAGAAGAAACCTAGGTTGGTTAGATTCATTGTGGCTATGAACTCCTGGCAGTCTCTGACTCCACAGTCATATTAAAATCCTCTACCATAAATCTGGGGAACTTCAGAAAATCTGCTGAAAGACTGGTACACAGTCAAATCTGATCCTACACTCCTACCTCGCAAAAGAGTATTAACAATCAGCTATATGCAGAGCAGCATTTCTATTAGCCATTCTATTAGGGCAGGGTTTTCCAGCCTTGGTAATTTTATGGTAAGTGGACTTTAACTTCCACAATTTCCCAGCCAGCCAGCCATGCTGGATGAGGAATTCTGAGAGTTGAAGTCCACCTGCCTTAAAATTGCCAAAATTGAGAAACCCTTTTTTAGGGTGACATAAATAACAATGGTTACATTTTAGGTCCTGAGTTCATGCCATAACTGAAACTTAGCTGGGTACAACTGTCCCCTAGCAGCACTCAGCTAGGTTTCAATATTGCAAACAAGGTCAGCCTTCTCATCTCCATTTTAAATCATGGTTGAGGAAGACTGTTGCAGGCTAAATGTATAACACTTGGAAATGGTTGCTTTGGGAGTCCCAACAGCTAGGCTTTGGGGCCAAGCAAAGGGAGCTAGATGGCAATATCAGTACCAAACACCACGATTAGCAGTCCCCTGGCTCCTGCCATAGCTAACCTAAGAGGAAATGCTTTCTGCATGAAAATTTTAAATAGAAATAAAAATAACCTTCTTTTTGGTCACTTCCTTTTTCCTCTTCAGATTGAATAGTAGATATGAAATGTAATCTCATTTATGCAGAGATGGGTCTAATTTATCTCTATACTTCCCTAATGTAGGACAATTGTCTTAAATGTCACTGGTAAATCTTAAAATTATTGATCAAACTAGATGAGTCAGCAGCCCTCTTTGAATGTCATTTGTATTCTCCCCTCCTTTGGGATACATTTCTGAAGAAAAAAAGTTTGGTTAGGCTAGGTCAAACCTTCATTAACACAGATTTTATTTGAAGCTAGAGTACTTATATTTATAAACTTAAAATACGTTATTGAAAATTGTTTAAGAGGCCTTTGTATGCCTTTCATGCCATCCTTAGTTTTCTTATGTTGATGCTGCTGCATCCATGAATGTTTGTAAAACTAATCTGAATTTTAGAGATAGTTTTAGTAGGCAAACAGACAAAAGGGATACCAGGCAGTTTTCTGCATGGACATATTTCAACACCAGTCTTTAGCATCCAGTTATCAACCTCAGTTAACATTGACCAGTACTCAGTAGATATTTGTGTTTGGCTTAGTACATTTGCAAAAGTAGTCACCTATGTTTCAGTCAATAACTTATAGTTTAGTATGATATATAAACAAAATCATTTTTCATTGGGAAATGATTCAGATTAGTTAACTTTTTGTTTTGCTGAAGACTGAGATAGTTATTTTCAGTTCCTTTATCCTCCTACTCATTGAGCAGAATAGTACACTGTTTTTCCTTTCTGATCCATACAACTCTGGAATGAATAATATGGTTAGCATAGGTCTTTTTGTTGTGAAAATTCAGAGATGAATTTATTCTATAAAATATAAGTTTTAGCTTATTCTCTTATTAGTTAAGTACTTTTACGCTAATATTTATTGCATTTCTGTTGAATACACTCAATAATTCAACCCCCCGACTCCAATGTAAGACTTATTGCATGGAAAAATAATTTGCTTGTGGCCAAGCGTATCAGCCTTGGAAAATACTTTATCACAAAGAGTGACCTTACTATGGTATTACAGGGATGTCAATATTAGCCTTGCTAGCAGGCTTGCTGTTACAAATGTCTAAGATGACCATAAAGTTATTTTTTAAATCTAAGTGTAACTTCATAATAATATGTTGTGATATAAAGTAATAAGTAATAGGAATCTGAGCACCAATAAGAAAAAAGACAAATATTACTATCAATTGCCTTTCTCCAATTATTACTTGAATTTTAACATTAAAATATTTTACTTTTCTTTTAAAAAGGAAAAAGGGTTATTCTTAGATGCTGGTCTTACTCCCGTTCAAAGTTTTTATCTATAGCCATAGTATTACATGTGGTTGCTAATATTTATTTTATTAAAAATGTGGAGAAAGATTTTCATTTGCTTACTGAGCTACTAGCAAACATAGTCAGAAGAGAGAAAAATAAGCAGAAAAAAAGGAGGAGGTAAGAAAAGCTGAAAGGGAAATTTCTTGTTTACTTCAGACAATATGGTATATAGAAGTAACATGCATCTGTACATCAATTTTTTTCTGGATTGCATTAGCTAGTCCCATCTTCAGCTCCAAAAGCTGGATTTCTATATAAGAGGATGTTCATGAAAAGTGAAGGACTGAATCAGCAAGTAAAATTTAACACTTTAGTAAGAATCAAAGCCAAGGAATCTGGTAGATATTAGAATTGGTGCCCAAGGCTGGCCTAGAAAGAATAATTGAGGAGTGCAAGCAGAAATTGAGAATATAAAATAGTACTTTCTACCCAAGAGATTCAATTTGGATAACTACGGTCCTTTCTGAACAAGAACTTACTTAATTGCTTAGTGAGAAGCTCCCAATTTACTATTCAGTGGCTTACTTCTTGGAGCACAAGTTCTCAATTTGTCACGCAGCAGTTTTCAATACCCTGTTTCTCTGAAAATAAGACTTAACCAGAAAATAAGCCTTAGCACAGTGATGGCGAACCTATGGCATGTGTGCCACAGCCGGCACGCAGAGCCATCTCTGCTGGCACGCATACTTTCGCCTAGGAAAGTAAAAAAATAAATAACTTCTAAAGCAGCAAGCCGGAGGAGACGCCGACAGAGCATTCCGCCATCCCCGGAAAAGCCACTCGAACCTCTATAGAAACTGTTTGGGCCTCCGGAGAAGCTACCTGGGCGACCAGAGAGTGCCCCGTTGCCCCTGGAAAAGCCACCCGGGCCTCTGGAGAAGCTGCCTGGGTGGCTAGAGAGCGCTCCACCATCCCTGGAGAAGCTGGCTGGGCCTCTGGAAAAGCTGCCTAGGTGGCCAAAGAGTGCCCTGCTGCCGCCGGAGATGCTGGCTGGGCCTCTGGAGAAGCTGCCTGGGCAGCCAGAGAGCTCTCCACTGCCCCTGGAGAAGCCACCTAGCACTGGGGGAGCGTCCCGCCGCCAGAAGAAGCCGAAGGCGGGTGAGCAATTCCCATTCTCAGCCCTGGCTGGCTGGCTGGCTCACCCCACTGTCTCAGTCTCTCTGTCTCTCTTTTTCTGTGTGTGTGTGTGTGTGTGTGTGTGTGTCTTTCTCTCTGTGTCTCTCTTTTATTCTCTCTCAGTCTATCTCTCTCTTTCATTCTCTTTCTCTGTCTTTGTCTCTCTCTGTCTCTATCTATGTCTCTCTCCCTCTCTTTGTCTCATTCTCTTCTGTTCTCTTTCTCTGTTTGTGTGTGTGTGTGTGTCTGTCTCTCTCTCATTCTCTTTCTCATTCTTCCTCTCTCTCATTCTCTCTCTTTCTCCCTGTCTCTCTCTCATTCTCTCTCTCTCTCAAAAGCAGGAATAAATATCACACTAAAATGTGTAATACTTAAATAAGCTTCAATTATATCGCTGGGGTCGTGGTTGGTCATGGGGGGCATCGCCAGAGGGATAGTGGTGTCGCAGGGGAGGCATGTCGCCATGCTGGCACTTCGCAATACATAAGTGGGCTTTGGGTTGCAGTTTGAGCACTCTGTCTGAAAAAGGTTCGCCATCACTGCCCTAGCATGATTTTTCACAGATGCTCGTAACATAAGCTCTATCCTCAAAATTAGCCCCAATTAAGATTGTCAGCCAGGTGGATGGATTTAGTACTGTATTTCCCTGAAAATAAGTCCTAACTGGAAAATAAGCCTTAATGCGTCTTTTGGAGCAAAAATTAATATTAGACCCGATCTTATTTTCTGCAAAACATGGTAGCATGATATTTCTTCATATATTTCTGGACCAGAATCAATGGATTGCGCATGCTTACTAATATCTTGTGCTATGTAACTTGAAAAAAGGTTGCTATTATATTACTTTTATGTATTCTGAATTCAGTAGTTGAATTAGAGCTTGTTTTCCAGTGGATGATAGCAAGTAGTGGAGAACTGTGATGTATTTAGGGAAGATGAAGGGGTGATTATCTTGCAGCTCTGATATGGTAGAAAACATTCTTCTTAAGATTAGATTGCCATCCACATTTTGGCCCTCAGAAACTGTTAAAAAGAGATTTTTTTTTGAAGATCCTTTGGAAATTATTGATCACTGTTGTGCTTAAATTAAGTGCTTTTATGTTTGTTTGTATTTTTATTGGCTTTTATATTTTTATTCAGTTTCTGTGTTTTAAGCTACCAGGAAAAATCTTTGTTGAATTTGGTGCTATATAAATACAAAAATCAATTGATCAATCAATAAAACATGTAAATATGGCAATGCATATTGGGAGGAAAAATTTCCCATAGATAGAAAACACTGCAAATCCTTCATTTCATGGAAGTCATTTCATTGTTATTATTGTAGATTGTCTCATTATCAGTACATATTCTACAGTTTAGTCCATTTTATCATTTCTTATTTCTGACTAGCTTATTCCTTCGTGTATATCTGGTAAACTCTCAATTCATCAGTAGCGTCAGTAACCACACAATACCTAGAATACCATTATAAACCTATGCAGCAATATTACATATTTGAAAGCTGTTTGCATAATTGCAAATTGTGGATAAAATTGTAAATAACAGATTTCTCTTGGGAGGTAAATCATGTATAAAAGCTAGATCCTTTTTGAGGCAGATTCAAGTTCTGGTTACTTTGTGGAAGTTGTTTCCTTATTTCTTTTCCTTACAATAATATGGGGATGAATTGCCACTGATTTCTTCTGAAATTTTTTCCCAACTTTCTGTGATTTCTTTGTGGTCTCTCATCCAATTACCAACTAGGTGAGATCTTATTTATCTTTTGGAACTCAGTCAAGGTCAGCAAGATATTGTTGTTTCTGTAGGCACAAAGCAAATACAGTGGGTCAGAAAAGTATTTAGTCAGCCACCAATTGTGCAAGTTCTTCTACTTAAAAAGATGAGAGAGGCCTGTAATTGACATTATAGGTATATCTCACCTATGAGAGACAAAATGTGAAAACAAATCCAGACAATCACATTGTCTGATTTAGAAAGAATTTATTTACAAAGTATGGTGGAAAATAAGTACAGCTCTTTGGTCTTCACCATAGTGGAGTTTGGAGTGTGACTGTTTGAGGTTGTGGACAGGTGTATTTTATACTGATAACAAATTCAAACAGGTGCCAGTAATACAGGTAATGAGTGGAGGGCAGAGGAGCCACTTCAAGAAGAAGTTACAGGTCTGTGACAGCCAGAAATCTTGCTTGTTTGTAAGTGACCAAATACTTATTTTCCATCATACTTTGCAAATAAATTCTTTCCAAATCAGACAATATGATTGTCTGGATTTGTTTTCACATTTTGTCTCTCATAGGTGAGGTATACCTATGATGTCAATTACATCTTTTTAAGTGGGATAACCTGCACAACTGGTGGCTGACATGCCCCACTGTATATCTAGATATTTATGCCTGATATTATAAGATATATAGTATAAACACATTTAGTTTAGAATTTTCTTTTACAGTCTAATAAGATTGACTCTGTTGTAACAATTATATATTTTAGGTCTGTAAGAATATTTGGAATGTTTGTGGCGTATCATGAAGTGCTTTCATAAAATGGTTTCCATTATGTAATGGCAAACCATAAAATATTTATTGGAAGGCAAAATGGTGCAGTTGCTGCCCCCATCAATCCTCTTATCAGCTTACTTGTTATTAACTAAACAAGCTGTATTCTATGTATTAAGAAATATTAATATATTTTGTTGAGTGTGTTTGGTTCAAATGGATGAAAATTACAGAGCAAATGTGAAGAGTTGATTTCAATGAAGACCATGAACATTTTAAGTAGTCACTGAATGGCAGAAATAAGTGGGAATTGAACTAAGATCAAAGTCTTTAAATCAGTTCAAGACAGAGGCAGCATTATATGCTATAAGGCAGAGGTTTTCAACCTGCGGTCTGTTGGACCCCTTGGGTTCCGTGACAAGTTGCCAGGGGGTCCGCAGACAGATCAGAAATGATCAGCACAATTTTATGCTGATTCTCTGCTCAATTTTCTCCGCCATGGTCAATGGGGTCCACCAGGTAGCAACAACATGTTTTGGGATCCACAACTTCAAAAATGTTAAAAATCTCAGCTATAAGGTGTCTCTTTCAATTAACAGCTTTCTGATATTTATAATGCACTGTTGTTGTTTTTTCTCTCAGCCTTCTTTTTCTTGTTTTGAAATTACAATAGTCAAAACGCTTACGCTTTTATAGCAGGAAAAATATGAATCAGAATGTATCCAATATAGATTTCCAGAATGGAAACTTAGGCACTTCAAACTTATCTTGTTATGGAATGCTATGTATTGCTCTGAATTCCTGAATCATATATCTTGCCAATATGATATCCTATATATCCAGTAACGAGTCATTTTTAATTAGAATACTCACAGGAGCAGTGTAAATAATTTATTACCTAGTGCATGTATTACATAGTTAAAATATTACACAGTGACTGATAATAGTGAGTAGTAAATGGTATGCAAGTAATTAATATCAAGTAAGTAATTAGTAGTGAGCATATTATATACTATGCAATCGGTAATTCCTTGGCATGTCTCAAGTTAGTAATTTTGGCAAATATCTAAAGGATTGGATAAAGAACCTGTGAATCAATGTAGTATAGTGATATTGTTGGACTAGAAGTGGGGTGATTCAGGTTCAAATGCATTCTCAGCCATGGAAGCTGGTGAGCTTGGCCCAGTCATTTTATAACTCAACATATCTCACAGGTTTGCTGTTGTGGGGAAAAATGCAAGAAGAAAGGCAATGTACACTGCCTTGAACTCCTGGAGGAAATGTGGGACAGAGGCTTTTTCTTCCACAGCCTTTCTAACATTATTGTTATAAGTTGGAATCAATATGATATGGAAATGGTTCATAAACTCTTGATTCGTTAAAGAGATTTTTTTAATGGTTGATGAAACCTTAAAGTACGTATGGCATTTTTCAAAGCAGGTACATTGTGATTATGAATTGCCAGTAATCTTGAATATACAGTATGTAAATTATAAATGGCAGAGAGAAAGCACCTAAGATTAAATGTGGATTATTCTGTAATGGCTCTAATAAATATCAGGAGATTGAAAGAGCTTTCTAGTTTTATTCCAATAAAGCTGAAACTGAGTTAAAATTAATTCCATTGACAATTATTTTATTTTTAGAGAGGAACAGCCTAGTATGATAAAGATTTATGAGCCTTTAAAATCCAATTTTTGAATGTTCATGAGTTAGAAAGTTTAAAAAAGGGTTGATTTGGAATCTAAGTAATTGAGATATTGTAACCAGTAAGACATTTATCACATACTCCAGAATATGAGTATGGCATTTTATTGAAGCATATTTTTGAATGTAATGATAAGGCATCAGGTTGGAAATGAGGAGACAGTGAATTCTAGTCCTGCCTTTGGCATGAAGTGAGATGAGTGATATTGTGCCAGTTACACCCACTCAGCCCTAGGAAACAGGCAGTGGCAAACCACTTCTGAAAAATCTTGCCAAAAAACCTGCAGGGACTTTCCCAGGAGTCAGACACTTACTCAAAACAAGCAAGCAAGCAAGCAAACAGAATGCCACCCTAAAATGAACATGTCAGACAGAGATTCTGTTCAGATATAATGATAAATAGAAGCAGGTAAAGATTATTGATTTTTCTTTTTAGTTGTTTTGATCATGTCTGATCCATGCCAGTCTACAGTAGTAAAAATCTCACATGGTTGAAGTTTTTCCCCCTCTCCTTCATTTCGATGTGTTATGTTTTTAGAGTAGGTGTGAGGTGCTTACTGCCTCAAGGCTACATGCATTTCTTGGCCTGATTTTCAGCCTAATTTCAAAACTAAGCAATTATTGAGCTAAAACCGATCTCCTCCTTTCCATTAGCCTGCTATGGGAGGAAGAGATAATAGAAACGGATTTTGTAAAAAGAAAGAAAGAAAGAAAGAAAGAAAGAAAGAAAGAAAGAAAGAAAGAAAGAAAGAAAGAAAGAAAGAAAGAA
>JANHFO010002098.1:26431-38104 GCA_032468095.1 Pareas carinatus
CCCACTCACCCCAAAAATCGCCCGCGCGGCTGCATTCTGGACAAGCTGCAGTCTCCGGATGCACCTCAAGGGGAGCCTCATGTAGAGAGCATTGCAGTAGTCCACACTTACCTGACAATAGTTCCCACAGGACATCCTGTAGCTAATATGTGAGTCAATCTGAATAGGACTGCATTGATAATCACTTTATTTATGTTTCACATGAGTACATAGCACTCATAGCATTTTGCAAAAAACTGAATTCCCCATTTTCACATCCCATGAACATAAGCCAGCATCAGAGCAAGAATCATATTGCCAAAGCTTTTCCAGTCCACTCCTCGTTCCCTTGCTTTGAACCATCTGTTCCATTCATAAATGCTCAGAACGGCTGCCACATTCCTATCGTATCTATTTTACAGGAGCAGTAATATACCAACAATGTCATAGTGAATGTTTGCATACTTTTTGTAAACAAAAAGATTTGAAATTCATAAGGTTTCCTTCAATCTATAACAATGGAGATTCATGGCTTTTTCCAAGACTTGGGGCTTAACATTTGGTGATGGGACACCTTTTGCCATTTCAGTTTGGATATATAAATATAAATGTAAGCATCAGTATCAGTTTCCTTGGAAGCCAGGCTTTATAGTTTTCTAACTGTCAGTGTTAATAGAAATTAGAACATGTTTTTTTAGTTTAAATATAAAATAATTCATACATTCTATTGTAATTGACCATATGGATATATTTGTTCAACAATTAACACCTCAAGAGGTATTATTATAATTTATTCAACTTGTAGACACCTACCATTGTTCATATCAATACTGCATGGTTCAATTTAAAAATGTTTTCAACCCCTGAAAAAAGCAGTTTGGGCTGCTCTAGAATTTCTTTTGCATTCTATTTGTTGTCACAGTTGATTGATGGAAAGTGCTATTGCTATTGGTGTTTCTTTTCCTTTTATGAATCTTTCCATTCTACTTTGGGCTGTTATTTTTACATTAAGAAAAGGGTGGAAGGATCTCAATTATCACATCTTCCTTGATTTTAAATGGTAAATTTGCAGATCACAGGTAGACAAAAATTTTAATGTATGGATATTAAGCATTCCAGCTGTTTTTTTAAAGTTGTTTTGCTTTTGTGATTAAAATTCCCCATATATTTCAGCATGATAACGTTTTGCATTTTTTCTTAATTTTTAATGTACCATAGGCATAGATTGCAGATTGCATCTTGTTATACATTGATAGGGAAAACCCTATTGAAATTATTCTTTCATGCAGCAATTAGAGCTTCCTTTGTATTCAACTGCTCTACAAATCATTGAAGAGCCTCATCTTTTATAAATCAATCTTCTTCCATTTTTATAATCATCCATGTTGATGACTGCATTTTATGGTGATGAATAAGAGAATTTAATTAGTAAAGAAGTAGTTTCTTTCTCTCAAATATTCCACCATTTAGCTACATTAGAAGTACTAGATAAAAAAGACAATACCATTTTAATGATAAATAGATAGTTAGCATCTGGACTTGACAAGTTTGTTTGAAAGAGTTTTATTATTAACTTCATCTACTGATACTGGATTTTTAAAAGCTTTATTTTGGGCCTTTGAACTACAGAACAGATAAATACGAGTTCAATGAATTTCTCTGAGATTATCTAAAATAAAAAAGGAGTATATTTTATAACACAAACTTCTGACAATAGAGCTTACAAATGTGAGCTAGGGAATACAATCATTCCTTGAGAGATAAACCAAATCAGGAGAGACAAGCCAAATTAAACCTCACTTTTAAAAAATGTAAAAAAAAATCATCCTATTTAGTTTTAAATATTAAAATACAACTCTTGGTGAAAAAATAACAGTCAATAATTGCAGATTGTTAAAAGTCTATAGAAACAACAATAGACCACCATCTGAGATTTAATTCAACTGAACCAAAATCCAATTTTCTACCTTCTACAGAAAAATAAAGGCAATTATATAGAGCACTGGAGAGAAAGAGAGACAGAAACACAGAGAGACTGAGAGAAAGATTTAATGCAGATTCCTGAAGATTCTATCAATTAATTCTGAAGCTGATGGGCAGATCATTGTTAGACTACTGCTTTTCCATCTCTGACTAATAACTTATCCTTTCATTTTTTTAAAAAAATGTTTTCTATATCACCTGCAGAAGGAGGGTTTATGGCCTAGAGTTATCTGGCTGTGTATACATAACAAAGAACAAGTCTTCCTTGCCGATATTTATCTCTCTAGGATATAAGGATATTATATTCGCAACATTTGAAATGAAATGAATGTGATATTGTCTAAAAAACAATGCATTAAAATGAAGTCATAAATGTTACACTGCTATATATTAAAAATGCTAAGTCTGCAGATATAGATGGTTTTTACTAGAGAAACATTAAAGTGGTTTGCTTACAAAGTGGCCTTGGTTCTACCAGCTAATACCTCCCACCGCCCGGTTCACTCCCAGAGAGAGGGCCTCCTCAGGGTGCTGTTGGCCAGACAATGCCGGCTGGCAACCCCCAGGGGGAGAGCCTTCTCTGTGGCAGCACCCACCCTCTGGAATGACCTTCCACCTGAGATTCAAACTATCTCCGACCTCCGTGCTTTCCGCTGCGCAGTAAAAACGTACCTCTTTAGCCAGGCCGGTCTGGCCTAGTCACACACACCCTGCAAAACTTTTAATATTTTGAATTTTAAATTTTAATGTGGTTTTTAAATTGGTTTTAGCATTAGGTTGTCTAAATTTCCCAGCCATATATAATATTTCGTTTTAAATGTGTTTTAAATTCTGTATTTAATTGTGTACTTGTATGTTTTTTATCGGCCGTACACTGCCCTGAGTCCCTTTGGGGAGAAGGGCGGTATAGAAATTTAATAAATACAAAATACAAATACAAATACTCTCTTTTTTCTGCATTTTGCACAGCAATTTTCTGTCTGCTATTTCTTGCCCAGAAGTCTGATATTTACCTTTCCTGGCGGGACCTCCATACCCTGTCTGTGTCTGCTAAACTGTAACCTAAGTGTAATCAGGAGAGGGATCATAGAAACAAAGAAGCCCTGGGGTCTTAATTTAAAGATTTTGCATCTCTTTGATTTCTTCAAGCTAAATATTAACTGAGGTCCTTAAATCTGCTTGCCTTAGAAAAAGCCGTCAGTTCTCCAGAACAGAACTTTAAGCATGTTTCTCCATGTATGGCTGAAGTGTTTGAGCAGTTTGAACTACACAAATGGAGGCCTACCATTTATAGTTTACATTTTCTTTAATATCCCAAGCCTAAAGTTACAGCAGCACATTTTTCGTTAGTTTGGAAAAACCTCATCATTTTTGATGATGTACCAGTGGAGTATATCCCCTTCCAGATTTTTGTTTAACTTGCTGTTATTATTTTGACTCATAAAAACTGTCAAATATTTTTTAGGTGTCTTCCCTTAAGATTTAAAGTTGGAAAAAAATATTTTTCCCGTGACATATAGTTTAAATTGCACAGTGAGTACCTTTTAAAAGAACACTAATGCAAGTAACTGCATCCTGATAAAATACATGTACTGGGCCTTAAGAAAATTAGTGCCATTATTGTTTAAGGCTTGTATCTTTTAAAGTTTTCTCCTATCTTTCTGTTTAAACAATGGAAAGGTTTTCCGTATGTTCAAATAACATCTTCATCAGGTTCACAACAGGATACCTTAGTTAATTTTCAGTTGAGTGCCTGATAGGATTTTCTTTTTCTGGTTGGTTGGGTGAAAGTCTAGACACTGAGAGATGAGGCTTTACTGGGGCCTCACAATATAGTTATTGTGAATGTTAAGTAGAAGCAGCAACCTCTGATGTACAGATTCTGTGCCCAAACCAGAAGTACAAAGACATGGCTTTTGTTCCAAAGGAAAGGGGCTAATCTAAATGCTGCACAGTGTGAAAAACTTTTTATGCAAGAGGGGAGAAGAACTTGCCTTGGGAGTGAGAGGTCAGGAGTTTAACCTCTGACCGTAAAATAAGAGATCAGCAAAGAGTGGGATGAACAAGACCAGGGAAAATCCTCTCCAAGTACTTTGAGTATTGTTTACTGAAAACGGGTCAAGGAAATGATTGTCAGGGTGGTTATGTGAATTCTCATGAGATGCATGATTTCTATTGACTTTGAATTTCAAGTGACTTGTGAAGATTTCTTCTCTTCCTCTTTTAGCATAAGGAAGACCAGAGTAAACTTTGTCCCTTGTTCTTTTAGTTCAAGCATAATTATAAATTATTTTGGTTTTACAGCAGGTTTCCTTCTGAAGTAATGCTATCATCCCTATGTGTTTGTTTGGATTTTTGTGATTTACATTTATTCCTAGGATATTTTTCCATTGGTAAAAAAGGGTGTTATTTCTTGGGCTCATTTTAGTTAACAAACTATGTTGTGAATCTCTTTTAGTTAATTTATTTGGCAGATGGTGGGAAGATTGTCCTTAGTTAACACAGAGATCTTTGGGTGGTCATTGTAATCGTACAGCACCAGGGGAGAGCTGTTCTCAGTTGTAATGCTAAAGAAATTAGGACATTTTTCTTTCTGATGTTGTTTTGGCATTAAAAGTGCTCTGGAACTTAGTTCCAATCCAATTATATATGATGGAACTGAGTGTCAGTTAGGAGACAGATATCTACATAGTCAGATTTACTGGCTTAAGCTAATCATTACTCTTTCTTTTTAAGTACATATAAATTAAATATATATATCTGAAAGTTGTTTTTGAAGTTGTTGGTTTGTTGAATTGTGTGGTTTACCTTTTTGGCTATCATCCTTAATAGGAACCCACAATATTATTTTAGGACACTCTAAAATAAGCATATTTTAGCATATATTTTATGCAAAGAGTTGTGTAATTTATTTAATCTTAGAATCTCAAATAGGGATTATTTTTTTAGTAATGATTTGACCTTTTTTCATTGCATGCATAATATTTCTGTCTTGTTTGATTAGATTTTGAATGAAATAATACAAGTCATGGAATATCTGTTTTATCTGAAATAAAAGCGGATGAAGATGAACTTAGTTATGGAATTTATAGATTGCTCCATTCTGTCACGATTATGAGTGGCTCATGAAATGATTCATATGTCCCAATTCTTTTTTTCCTTCCTTGCTATTTCTTTCAACCTTTCAGACAGTATTTTTTAAAACCAGAAAATAAATAGGATTTATTCTAAAAATCTGAATGGTATTTGAATAAAATTTGTTTTGATTTACTTTTAATTAAAATCAAACATATTTTTTGCTATTAGACATAGTCAAGGATTTAAATAAATAACACTTTTCCTAATCTGTCACGTTGTAATTACAATTCAGAGGATTTGAGCATTATGTTATTTTGTTTTATGATATTGCAGAAATTAATATGTTATTAGGTGGTCTTTTAAACTCCACTAAAACCATTGAAAATCATAACTAGGAGTTGGAACCATTGAAAGTAGGCACTATGGGATGTGTGGTATGTGCTGCTTTCCTGATATTCGCCTTCCTCTGGCAGCCACACTTTGCCTTCTAACAGTTTCAGGACTACTAGCATAGATTGTATGTTGGGCTACTTGGGTTGGAAAATGTGGATACTTATACATTTGACATTTATATACCTTCACAATCTGAAAACTCTGGGAAATATAAATGTTCATAATATTTCATTTTTAAAAATTCTGAAAACATCAATAAAAATTGGATGATTGCCCATAGTTCCTTATAAGGGGACGAAAATCGCAGATAGCAGTGGATCGAAAGTAATGTGCATGTGGATCAGAACCACAAGGGAGAAGACCTACAACTTAGCCTAATAGCATATTTCCTTTAAAAGATCTTTTTTTAGCTGTTGGAGTAGCACTGATTATTTTTTCTGCAACAACCCTGTTAACCTATTTTCTTTGCTTATCAGAAGTTTAGTGTTGACTTTAAAGACTGGTATGTGAAGCACGTCAAAACACAGATTTTCAGCTATGTTGCCTGTCATAGATAAATCAATACTTAAATGTATGTGGAACAGCATTTAATTCCCCCCCTCTTGTGCTCACATGGAAGGCCTTTGGGATAGATGGCCCCTTACTGTTGATGGTTCGACCCACAGCTTCAGAGGAGTGTGAAGAAAAGAAATTGCTTTCTTTGTCAAGGTGTTTTCAATTCAATTCTCACCCATTAGTCCTGTTTTGTTAAGTTTTGAATTACTCCATCAGGTGACTGATGAGTGTATTTCCCTCACTTTGGCTATTGAAGTAGGATGGTGTAAAATGGAAAAGAAAAATCAAAAATCAAGTTTTCAAGTTATTGATTACTAAAATGTCTTTAATCTGTCCCCTGGCTTGATATATTTGAACTGTAAAGTAATATTAAACGTAAACAGGATGCAAAAAATGAAAGCTTAATGATAGACTAGTAAACTTACAGTAAAAATATATTTTATACACATAAGCAGGAATCAGTGGACATTATTTTCAATAAGATTGTGATTCTCTGTTTTTATTGTGATTTTCTATTTAAGCTAATAGGGCTTTTAAATACCTCTTTGTAAAAGTAAGAAACCCTAGGTTCTCAAGTTAAATTCCTAGTGGAATCACGGAGCTGAAAAATAAAATCTGATATAGTTGGTAGTGTCACAATCAGAGTGGTTTGAATTATGCTATCCTGGATACTCCCAGAATGGGAATTGATCTATCGGATCAGATTTGGGTTTTAGTGTCAGCTAAGTTCCCCTGTGTGTCCCTGCATTACCTGTTTTAAAAACAGAGGGTTTCCATTTCCTTTATACAAAAAATGAGAAAAATAGTCATTATTGAAAAATATCTTTTAGAAAGGATTTTTGTGTTTAAAAAGTCAGAAATGAAAATCTTAGTATTTTCTCAATAATATTACATCAACAACAATTATAATACATTTTTAGCATTTCAGCTGTTTCAGTCTCAAAACTTCTAGGTAATTGATACAATTTGTATTAGAATTCCATATATAAATAGAATTTCAGATAGATTTTTGTCAACTGGTTTTGTACCCATTTAACCGAGGACAAATTTAAATTAACTTTGATGTGCTATTGATGTGTAATTGCAAAAAGCTTGTGGATAGTCTTTGACTTATGACAGTAATTGAGCCAGGACTTACGGTTGTAATTCATGGTGGTTGTTAAGTGAATGCCACAGTTGTTAATTGAATCAGGTTTCACCAATGAACTTTTTTTTTGTCAGAAACCAAAAGTAAACCCTGGGGGAAAAAAAACTGAAAATCACGGTAGTATGACTGTGGAACACTGCAAATGGCCATAAATGTGAGCCAGTTGCCAAGCATCCAAAATGTGATCATGTGACCAGGGGTATATGTGTTGGGAGGGGGCATTGAAACTTTGAAAACAGGTCCTAAGTAGCTCTTTGGGATCTATGGGATCTTTGAAAAGTCACTAAGCCACCAATAATTAAGCAAGGACTATCTGTATAAGATTTTAAAAGATATATGATTTTGCAGGAACCCATTCTGCTTATTTTTCCTCTTAGGTTCAGGTTCATTTTTAAGCTTTTCATCCTTTTTCATGGAATTTAAGGTTCTGGCATATGTAAATAAGCAGAATGAGCTCCTGCAGAATCATATATCTTTTAAAGGCTGTCTTAAAGCTGTGATGTTTACCATTGAGCAAATTTTATAGCTACTCAGTTTCATGAACAGCTAGAAGAAGCTTCAAACTTTAATTCTAGCTGCATTATTTTTCATTTGGGTTTAGAATCCTTAACTTACTAGGTGAATGACAAATTTTGATGGGTTCTGTCCTTAATCAGTGCAGTCCATCAACCTCCTCATAAAGAACACGTGAAGGCAAGTGATGATTATGCTTATATATACAAATGATTATGATTATGTTTATATATACAAATGTTTATGATTATGCTTATATATACAAATGATTATGAATGTATCTTTGATTGTAATCACTGTTTGTTTATTGTATGTATGTAGGTATTGAGTATGTACACTGGAGACATATTTCTTATGTGTCCTGATACATTTGGCAAAATAAATTCTGATTCTGATAATATATACCTGGAATTACATTTGAGCATCATATAGTAGCAGAATCATTTCATTTTGCCTGGTGGAATTTTTCTTCAACAACAGACCTTGCCATCTCTTCTAGATTATTTTAAATATATAAATAAAAGGAGAAGAACAGTCAAGAGGATTGAAATATAATTAAATCATAGATATGTAGGTAGATTTGTACTACCTAACAAAGTAGATCATTTTAACCCCAAATGAAAACATGGTCCTCCAATGAAGATATTCAATCCAGTTGCATGGCCATGACATCTCTTGGGATAGATGGTTGAAATAGGAGAATGATCTTGTTTCAATATCCAAGATGATGCCAAAAAACCTCTGGCATTTTCTGTTGCCAACCCATTCTCTTTTATCTTGTAAGTATCAGAGAATCATAAGCAGTACATAGATGGATTAAGTAAACAATCACAAATAGTTTTGTAGGTGACTCTTTTCCTTTCTTATTGACCTTTTGTCATATCCTATTCATTATCAACAAGTAGGATGACCTACCACCATATGATACACGTGGAGGTGCTTGACAATTGGACACCTATACCTAGATATCTGGACATGATGCATGAGAGTTGTATCTCATTATATGGAGTTCCCATTGGTTTTGTTGTGTTTTATTATACCCAAGATTGCAGTCTTTATCTCTTATAGCACGTGCTTAGGAAACACTTTTTAAGAGAAGGTTCTAATGTGAGCATAATGCACTCATTTCTGAACAAACTCGTGTGAAACTACTGGGTCAGCATTCCCCCCCTCCCTTTTTTTTGTAATGTAGAAATGTTTTTTGCAATGAAATACCCAATAGTTAACAGTTCAAGAATATTTGCCACAGTTTATTTCTTTTAATAGTACTGATTAGAATGCTCACAAATCAATATATTATATTAAGATAATATTTTTATAGTGATACTTATTAAGTGTTATGAGAATATTGCTTGGTTGTCTTGTTGTAGGCCTGATCTTGCTTTTAGGAATCAAATTTCACTTTTCTGCTTTAAACTATACATAACTGTGGATATTATTTACTCTTGGTTTCACTTTTGCAGATTATTACATTATTTATTAGTTCTTATCCCCTCCAAATCTATTCAATTCGTGGCAGCTTACAAAATATGATATAACTAAAATATGATATAAAAAGGCAAAAATACAATGAGCAATCAAACAAATACATTACTTGTCTCCTAGGCATCACTACTCAAATGGCCTCTAGAAAAATTTGGTCGTCAGTTTCTTGTGGAAAATGGTCAGGTAGGTCATCCCTGTAACCTGCAGGGATGATGAAAAGAAAGATGTTTGAGAGACCCAATTGTTAGCTCGGTAGATGAGCTGAGGATCCTTTTTCTCTAAATCCTTCATTTTGTGTAGCTAGGCTAAAAGCATGGCATGTTCAATTTCATCTTTGCGCTTTCTGTGCAATGAACTTTCACCCGATTAAGGTTTTCGTTTTATGGCATAACTAATGGCATTGCAGTGAAAAAGACTTTCCTTTTATGTTCCCAGGATGCTGAAAATGGCTTTCTATCCGTGGAAATGCTCTTAATACAATATTGGGCAAAAGCAATTCACGGCGCAAGGTGGAAAAATGATAACCCAGATTTATTTATTTATTTATTTATTTATTTATTTACTTACTTACTTACTTACTTACTTACTTACTTACTTAACTTACTGCAACAGCAAAAAAGGTTCAAGATAACAATACTTCAGAAGTCAGCATTTCTAGTCACATTAGAAAAGTTAAAAATAAATACCATCAACCTTTCAGGGTTTTTAGTAGGGATGGGAAACTTACTTGACTGTACACATATTTAAAAACAAATAGAAACCTTTATAAAGTGATTTCAGAGATAAAAAATGTTACTGGGGAGAAGAGGTAAATTCTTGTGTCCCTAGTAGAATTCCTCTTACTCAGGTTTTTTTTTGAAAGCCTTCACTGATACCAATAGTTTTGAAAGTAGTTTTAAAAGTATAAGCATAGGATGTGAGGGGTGCATGAGAAGCGCCATATGGCTCAGGGAAGGTATAGGGCAGTGATGGTGAACCTATGGCACGCATGCCACAGTGAGCACACAGAGCCCTCTCTGCTGGCACATGAGCCAAGTGATCCTAGCATCACCCGAGAGCTGAGCATGCTCAGAAAGGAGTAGCAGCATCTGGCAATGATGTCACGGGGCCATGCGCATGCTCAGAAAGAGAGTAGTGGTGTCAGTTGATAACATCACAGGCTGCAACTCATTAGTTGCGACTCATTCGGGCACTCGGTGTCTGAAAGATTAGTCATCACTGGTATAGGGGAATGTGGTTTGGATTTGTGATAGGCTGTGTGGGTTGAAAATGTTTCAAGAGGCTGGGTGAGAAGCGCTGTGTGAGATGGAGATGGTGCAAAGGTTTGTGAGTTAGAAGGGGTATGAGAGGCGCAGTACAGGTGCAAAGGTGCTGTAGGAGATGCATGGATGGGGGAAACTTGCCACAGTGACTTGCGACTTTCTTTGCCAGCTTTCCCATTGGCAGGGAAGGCTGTAAATGGTGATAATGAATGTGGTGAACTTGGCGATCATTTGTAAGTGCAAAGGAGGTTACCAAGCACCAGATCATAACCACGTCACCAACACTGAACAAATGATCATAGGTAGAAGTCTTCCTATGTTCTACTTTTCATACCATAAATCTTTTAATTAAGGGATAAGGTTTTCATTTTCTTCCAAATTGGATAGTATTTTCTGATTTCTGATTCTTATCAAGGTTCTCTATTTCTTGAACAATCAGAATTATTAACATTTTCACTCTCATAAAGCACATGAATATATGTATATCCTTTTTTTTGGCCAGATAATTCTTTTAATAGGCTTCAGATTAAGTTATAAAAATAAAAATTCCGTTTGTTTGTTATGCAAAAATGTCTTTTCTTGGTGATTTGCATGAAAGTATGCTGTCAAGAATCTATAAAACTGATACGGATATTTACATTTCATCTTTAATCTTATGCATTTTAAATGTCATACAGCAAATATTTCTCTTCCAGATGAGGATCCTTTTTATTAAGCTGCTGTGTTTTGAACTGTTCTTTCTTTTGATTATGTCTGGGGCCTGGAAAATATTGCTTGCTTTTTCTTACTTGCCCGTGCTAGCATCTATTTAAGTCCTTAAAACTTTTATCCTCTAGAGATAGGATTCAGAGATTCCCATCTTGGATGTATCTGATACAAATATGCATAGGCTCCAATATGAAGCTTTCATATGAAATACATGAAATAGTGAGAATATTTTAATTTGTAGTGCAGGAATTTTTAAAGCAAGAATAATTAATTATTTTTAATGTATATGGTTAATACCATCCCCTTCATTTGTCTTCTTTGAATCTAGAAAGTAATGCAGGTAATCCTTTGGTTACAATGACAACTGGGACTATGATTTATTTCAGTGGTCCCCAATCTTTTTGACCTCAGGGCCACCAAATTCACAATTTGAAATCTCAAAACCCACCGATATGAATTTTTTAAAAAGGTACATACATTTGTAAAATAATGCTCAGAGAACTTCCATTTTATTAATATAAAAGGCACCTATTTAATATAACAAAATTTTAAAAGCTTATTTAATTATAA
>JANHFO010002098.1:56186-69999 GCA_032468095.1 Pareas carinatus
TCCACCGCCGCCCCAGAGATAACCTCGAGCAGCTCGGGCAGGGCTGCTGTCACGTAGCAGGGAGCCAGGTACACGACTAGCATGCCCAACTGCCTACCAGGTCCCCACTTCACCAGGAGAGACTCACAACCGGCGACCTGAGGAACAGTGATCTCCCTTGGCTTCAACTCCTCCTTGATTACAATTGCCACACCCCCACCCCTACAAAGGGTAGGTTGAAGACTGGATGAAAGTTTTTTAGCTCCGCTGGATCCAGGGAAGGCTTCTTGAGGAGGGGCCTTACAACCGCTTCCTTTAACGGTTGCAGGCAGGATCCCTCACTCAAGGCCGCATTGATTAATGCCTGCAGCCAGCCCCGTGATATCTCCCTGCTAGCCAAAACCAGCCATGGGAGGGGCATGGATTCAGTAAACAGGTGGAGGTACTCATCGCCCCTACAGCCTTGTCTACTTCCTCAGGAGTCACTGGCTCAAACTCCTCCTATACAATAGGACTAAGACCCACCCTTATCATCTCAGTCAATTTTGTCCAATCAGAGTCCAGGTCCATCCAAATCTGAGCGATTTTATTCGACAGAAACTGCAAATTCCTCAGCTCTACCCTGCAGGGCCTCCTCTGCTCCCCAACTTTAAGAAGAGAGCGAGTTATCCTAAATAGAGCAGCTAGGCGAGATTCTGCGGATGCCTGTATCGCCACTAAATAAGTCCTAATGAAGGTTCTTAACAGTGTTTGACCAGATTCGGATTTACTAGATCTCCAGCGTCACTCTAGGCGTTTCTTCTGGTGCTTCATCTCCCTGAGCTCCTCAGTAAACCAATGTGCTTTCCTGGATCTGCTGCCATTGAGAGGCCACAAAGGCGCAATCCAATCCAATGCCCCAGATGCCGCCTTATGCCAGGCAGCTACTAGGGACTTGGCTGGACTGTGGACAAGAGAGTCAGGTATCCTCCCAAGCTCCTTCTGAAACCTTTCAGGGTTCATTAGGCACTTGGGGCGAAACCACTTAATCAGTTCCGTCTCCCTGCAATGGAGGAGTGGCATCTTAAAGTCAAGTCTCAATAGGAAATGATCTGACCATGGCAAGGGTGAAATCTCTATATTCCGTAATTCCAGATTATATCTTCATTGCCCTGAGAGAAATACCAGGTTGAATGTGTGTCCCCCATGTGGGTTGGACCTTCAATTACTTGGGTCAGGTCCATTGTTGTCATGGAGGCCATGAACTCTTGGGCACTATCTGAGAATTCGCCAAGTGACGGTAGGTTGAAGTCTCCCAGTACCATCAGCCTGGGAAACTTCACCGCCAACCTGGCCATCGCCTCTAGCAGCAGAAGTAGGGCTTTTGACACGCAACTGGGAGTCAGGTACGTCAACAACAACCCCTGAATCCAACCTCAAGAGGAGAGACTCACACCCAACAATCTCTTGGGCAGGGATCTTGCGAGGACAAAGGCTCTTCCGGACAATAGCTGCCACTCCTCCACCCCTTCCCTGAAATCGCAGCTGATGTAGAATCTGAAACCCGTCTGGGCACACCTCTGAGAGGGGAACCCCCCCTCCTGGCCCAGCCAGGTCTCAGTTATACATACCAGGTCCACCCCCTCCTCTAGGATTAATTCTCGAACGAGTGGGGCCTTGTTAACAACAGACCTGACATTAAGCAACAGCAGCCTGAGGCCAGGACCCTGACATCCCAGGTCACCAATTATATGAGATGAGCTCGGTGAACCAAAACCAGAGGGGACGGAACAAGTAATCGCTTTAAGGCAGCGAGAGTTCCCCGAGAGTGGCCTACCCTTTGGCTCCCACCGTATTTACCCCTCCCGGTCACGACCGGAATATTCCAGCTCTCCATCCCCCCAGGGGCCCTCCTCTCCACCCCGGCGGTCCCTCCCATCTTCGACAGGAAAGGTATCCCATTCATACTGAACCAGGGGTGGTATCTGTTCCTCCATCTACTTCTGTTTACACATTCAGCAGAGGGGGCTTCATTTTCTGTCCCCGGTTCTCTCATTCTCTCTCAATAAATGAATATATATATACACATACATTCTCTCTCTCTTTTTTTTAAAGGGGGGCACCGTTCAATCTCAGTAGGAGTTGTAAATCTGCATCTGACACAGGTCGCCTCAGTCTTCAGAGGCCGTCTCCTCCAGGAGACTGTGTGTCTCTGTGTGTCTCTGTGTGTCTCAGCAGAAGCTAACCCTGGGATCCAGTGTAATAACGCCAAGGACAGTTCGAAATCTCCAATTGACCCAAGGTTTGGAGGATGAGGAAAAAATGAAGCTTTATAGTGGATGCACAGATTGGTATGTGAGAGGTCGATGTAATTGACTTTGACTTCAGGGGCAAGGCAGTGGTATCTCCTGCTCTTCCACTGCTGGTTAGGTCGCTTCAGGTGTCGTTCCTTCTCTTGCTTGTTGAGGGCCGGGGCGCTGCTCTAAGGGAAAGGTGCCAGGGTTTCGTCGCCGCTACTGGCAGACATGGACCTGGCTGGAGAAACAGCCAGGGAGACCAGGGTGGTCATTGTTGTCGCCGCTACTACGGCGGACCATGGCAGGGCCGAAAAGGCTGGTGGAGGCCATGGTGGGACCGAAAAGGGAGGCGGTGGCAGGGCCAAAATGGCCAGTGGAAGCGACAGTGGGGCTGAAAAGGTCGGTGGAGGTGAAGGTGGGGCTGAAATTGCCGGCAGAGGTGACGGTAGGGCCGAAAGGGCCGGCAAAGGAGACAGCGGGGCTGAAAAGGCTGGTGGAGGCGGGGTTTAACATAACCTTCCTTAAGATTCCAGTCTTCTCAGAATTCAGCGCCAGTGTATTCATTTTCACTGCATTGTCTAACTCAGCGATGGCGAACCTTTTAGAGACTGAATGCCCAAACTGCAACTCAAAGACCACATTTTTAGTGCAAAGTGCCAACATGTCAACATGTCCCCCCCCATGGCCGTTGGTGACCCTCCTGCAGCCTCCACCCAGCCCACGGCCTACATGAGTTCGTCATAGGCCTTCCGGTAGCCTACCCCAGCTTCTGCGGCCCACTGTGAGCTATGCTCCCCTCCAACCTAGCTTCTCTCCTCTCTTACCTTTGGCACAGACTCTGTGCCGCATTTGAGCCGCCTGCCTTACCCCAGACAGGGAAGGGAGGAAGTGGTCTCATTGGGCTGCTAGGCAAAGGGGCGGGTGATTTCAGAAATGTCCTCAGGAGCCCCATAGTCCTCTGGCTTTCTAGTAAAGAAATCTGCGATGGGGCGATGGCGCGGGTGCCCACAGAGAGGTATTTGAGTGCTACCTCTGGCACACGTGCCATAGGTTCACCACTACTAGTCTAACCCATCAGAGCACTTATAACAAGTACCAGTTTAGGCCATGCAGAATCTTTCCTGATTCAGATGTTATGGAGAAATAGAGCAGTGTATTATTAATACATTGATGATATGTCAACCTTAAACCTATGAGGATTGCTTCAAGCAGCTTTGTATAGAAGTTAAACAAAATGCAATGTCTTGCAGTATCCCATCATATAAATACTCAAGGAAGTCACTATTTTATAAGACAGTTCCTTTGAGTAAGAACCATTGTATCGTGCTTTCAACCTTGTCTCACAAACATGTTTGAAAAAGTCTCCATGGTCAGTCAGATGCTGCTGAAATATCAAGCCGAATGAACAGAATTATGTTTCCTCTGCCTTTGTCTCATAGGAAATTGTCCATCAGATTATTCGGTACTGATTAATTCCAGAAAGCAGAACTGAACCTAGGCTAAAATGGATTAGGCTAATCCGTTTCTTCTAAAAAAAATTTAGCCGTAAGAAAATTGCTGTCTTTAAAACCTTGCCTTCCAAACAGAGGCACTTGTAGCCAAGCACTAGTTGTTATAAATCTCTGAATCAAACTAGGCTTTTTTCATAAATATATTCATTATTTTCTCTTTTAAAGTCTAGTAGAATCACTCCATTGCACAAAGATAGATTTACCTCTCATTAGATTCATCCAATCACATTCCCTACATCCCCCCTCTTCCCTGTTAACTTGAATAAGCCAAGATGGGTAAGATTTAAGACAGCAGGCTATAGGCTGCACAGCTACAAGCATCTTGCCATGGCAAATAGAAAGCAAACTCATATAATTGAGCCAGACCATGAAATGGGCACCTTAGTTTGTGTCAAAAGGAGAGTGCAAATCTGTATGAAGATAAGCAATTTTATTCTTGAAGTACTGTGAAGTTTGTCACAACAAGTTCCCAAGAAATCCAATATGGGATTACCTGGGGCAGATGTCAACAAGGCACTCTTAACCCTATTAAAAAAATTTGCTGGATGGCTATTTGAGAATGAAACGAACACTGTAAATTAAGTACTCTTTGCAGCCCTCCCTACCACACAGTAGACACAATTGTGCTCAAGTGGCTGTTTGGTTAACTTCACAGTGGCTTTTATTCTTTTTGCTACATGAACTATAAGGCCCAATAGATAACATTGTCATACTGGTTTCCTCTTTGTACGTACTTATTATCTTTAGACTTAAGAACTCTCCAGTCAGGCATAAAGCATTTAGAGCTCTCAGAGCTTGAAATTGATGAAGGGAAATTTTGTTGAAGGTGCTTATTAAAAAATGATATCTAGATGCCCACTAATAACATTACAAACTTAAAGGCTTCGGTTATATAAAGTTCCTGCAGCTCAGTCAGCCAATTTCTTTTCTTCCTATACAGGTAGTCCTCGACTTATGACCACAATTGAGGGAAGATTTTTTGTTGCTAAGCAAAACTGTTGTTAAATGAGTCACACTTGATTTTACAACCTTTTTTGCTATAATTGTTAAGCAAAGCACTGCAGTTAAGTGAACTCAGCTTCCCCATTGACTTTGCTTGTTGGAGGCCAGCTGGGAAGGTCACAAATGATGATTGTTGTAAATATATGCTGGTTGCCAAGCTTCCCCATTTTGATCATATGACCATGGAGATACTGCAGTGGTTGTAGGTGTGAGGACCTTTTTTCAGTGCCATTGTATCTTGTATATTAGAAAGAGTTAGGTAGGGAAGCTTTTCCTTTTCCTTCAGTAAAGGTATGTTGTTTTTATTTTTGTGTTTCAGAACTTAGAACTATTTTTCTTATAACAAATTCAGAAAAATGTTTTTTTAATTTATAGCATAGAAACATTCACTATTTGTTTCGTAGTAATCAATTTTTTTGTGAACATTTAAAACTACTCCATTGACTGGTTTGTCTGACAGGTTTGATGTTTAGGTATAGTTGAAATTTTTTTCTGGTTGCAAGAAGGTTACAAAATGCTTTTATTTCTCTAATCTACCCGAATTGTAACCATGGTTCTGCGGACTTCTTGAATGACCATGATGTAGCCCTTGTATATTAACCCCTAGACATATTTCTTTTTTACTAATATCATTACCAAGAAAAAATCTATTCCAGTATCCCTTTATAGCACTAGTTACAGAAATTCTCTACCAGAATGTCAAATTGATCTGACTATTAGCCAGCACATGACTTAAGTATATTTTTAATGACTTTTTATCTTCTGAAGAAACACTATCTGTCATTAAGGGTATTTCAGCATTATACAAAGTCAACTTTAAAATGGGTGTACTTTATACAAATACATTCTTTAATTTAGTTTTTCAGCTGATTGCTTATTAAATTCTAAGAACATTTCTGGACAGCATCTTAATTTCTTTTATTTTAAAATCCGAATTACACCTGTAATTAAAGCAGAGAACTGATCCTTACAAGCCTAGGTAGTCTTCCATCTATTGATCTGGCTTATACTGTCAGGGGAGAAACAGTCAACTGCTGAGTTGCTTTGTCACTGACATAAGCTGAGAGGATTTTTTATTCTCCTATAGTGTTTATACACCAGTGTATAGACTTGCTGGCTGGCTGAATTTTAAAGAGTGCGGAGGTTTAAAGACTTGTCCCCTGAGGGATGATCCTGCCAGTTGGGAAGCGAGCGGAGGCCATATTTTGCAGATGTGTGTGTGTGTGTGTGTGTGTGTGTGTTATGTGCGCACACGTGGATGGGGGAGGGGTAGAAAGGAAAGTATTGAGTTCGTTTGCCCCTTACAATGTTGCAGAAAGAGCTGATATATCTGTTACAGTGAAATACAATAATATCTGTTTTTCCTCTTTTCTGTGCATTCTCATTTTATGGAAGACCAGAAAATGTAACAGGAATGTTAGAAATGTCTGCAAATACAGCTCCTTAGAGATAGAATCTTATGTACTTACTAATCAATATTGCGAAGAAATATAGTTTGTGGTGGTTTGTTAAAGACAAACTTGTATTTATTACTGTGAGGACCTAGAGTGTAAAATGTTAACATGGTTTCTAGAAGGGAGGAAGAACCACAGGATTCTCTACTATAATAAACTTAATAAGTTGAGTAGTCTTTTATTATTACATTTATTACTTTGCTACTTTTTTTTATGAGGCTAGCATTGTGAGTCTTTATGTTTAACATATACCAATCTGATTTTAATGATGATTCATAAAATAGAGTGACATTCCTGAAAATATAGTATATTGGAAGACCCCCCCCCCAAATTCTAGCATTGCCTCCTTGGAACCGGCACCTAATAAATCATTTGTCAGACTTTTGAGCATGCACTTTCTTTCGTTTCCTTTCCTTTCTACAATGATTTTACAAATTCCTTGTGGCTTTCACTTTGACCTTACGCTGCATTTATATCAGTACAAGCTTTGCATCCGATTTAGAGCCTGAAATCTAAGATTAGCCAACAAACAAAGCTATGAAAGAATATGCTCACACAGATGTAATATGAAATTATAGCCTTATAACATTAGTTGGAAATTAATTTTTCCCCGGAATAACAGATCATGGCAATTAATTTAATATTTCTGAAATCCAATAAGGAAAAACTATATTTTGCCCGATGCTTGATGAATCTTTGTTATGTATGTGTGTAGGTATTGAGCATGCTCACTGAAGACAAATTCCTTGTGTGTCCTGACACACATGGCAAAATAAAAATTCTGATTCTGATGTTGTTAATCAGATCCTAAGATAAGACATATGCTTGTAGGAGTGAATTTTTCTCCAGCTATGTTAGTTCTCATAATGCATGTGATGCATATTGCCAAGTTTTCCTACCATCCTTTTGTTAAAGTTGAAAAATTCTGAACTAGACTCTGTAATTAAAATGCATCCAGTAAGAAAATGACTTGTGAAACAGTTCTGCCACACTACCTGAATCTGTGTTTCTCTAATGTAACTTAGTCAGTTTCCTCCAAGTTTCTTCTACCCGCTCTACTTGTTTAGTACTAATTTTATATTAGTAACCAAAAGCAAATACAGGCATTTTTCTTTTCTTGTATGGTATTTTTCCCAATCGATCTTTTCAGTTTTTCCTTTTTGTAAGGGTTGAAACTGGCAAGGTGGAATCTCTGATTCTTCTGCTTGAGGAAGCCATTTTGTAAACAAGACAAAACAGATGGCAGGAAACTTCAAGGCGGGAAAGGAACAGCTAACAGCCATTGATTCAGAAAGTGGGAGGAAGGAGCCCAGTGTTTAAACCTGGCAAATAACTTTTACATGGAGGACAGGATGCTGGGGTGCAATGGACAAGTTCTTCCTGTATATGACTTCCTAATTATTGCAGTAAATTTACTTACCTAACCTTCTTGTATCTGCATGGAAATGCACAGAGAGCAAATCTGATATTGCCATATCTAATGCAAAGACTTGTCAGTCTTCTCTGTTAAAGCTTAAATTGTACAAGTTCAAGCAAGAGCCTTTCTTCATCATAACATTAATCTTTCCAGTGCATTGTACCTTGATGTCACTAAAAAACAGTTAATTCTGTGTGCATTTCTGTGTGTACAATATAGCTGAAAATAAGGGCATGATGGCAATCCTATTCCTTAATTTGTCATGGTGGCATTGAACATTTGGTAATTATAACTGCTTCTTTTATTCTACTATTTTTCTTCACTTTATAATAATTTTCAAACCAGTATATTCATGTAATTATAAATGTGTCACTGAGCAGCATGTCAAATCCAACAGGAAGAAATAGATGTATAATTTCTATAAAACTACAGGTATTATCTTTTTATTTTCTTTTTAATTGGCAGGAAATTTTGAACCTTGTTGCTATCCTAAAGGATTAACTCTGTTCAATTTTCTGCATATAACAAATGAAAAGTTTCAGCTTTTAAAAACATTTGCTCATAAAATGCATATGCTGTCAACTTAGTTCCCTTTCCTCTACTTGCATTTTAATTGAAATAACATTTGTATTTTTGAGCCAGGATCTGTCCGAAGTCCCTATGGCTAGTCTGTGGTACAAGTAGCAGCAGACGTGGCCTACCCATATGGTACGGTGCTTCTTGCAAAATCCATATGGCCTTGTTGAAGGGAATCCCAGCAGGGATGTGAAGGGTGTTAATACCCTTCAGGCCAGGCCTTTCCCTCCTGGGGTTTCTATGGTATTGTCTTTGCAATCTGCCAAAGCACAAACTTAATTCCTTTTTAATAATCAATTATTTTAATCCAGGAACATGCAGCATAGTTTCCTCCTCCTATCAAATATTGCTTGATTTTTGTCTGAGAGAAAAAAATTACCGGCATATTTACATATAACATTTTTTTCCTGCTTTTACAGGCAATCCTCCAGAGTATACCTAAATTCTGCTTTCCTTTTGACATTACAAGGTATGTCTTATCACAGCTTTTCAATGAGGTTGGTGCACTGAAAACAATTTGCACTGTAAAATACTGCTTTTCATAGGAAAGTAGTGAATGGATTGAATCACTGTATTAAAAACATTAAGAAGTAAAGTGTTTTCTGATTTGCAAGTTTTGGTTTGTATCTTTGGCAGTAGGCAGTAGGCAGTATGATCTTAGTATGCTTTTAGACTTTTAATAGATAACCATAAATCTTTAGCATGCATTTCTTATTATTGCAAAGTTGATAAGACATTGTTTATAACTGTACATTTGCTTCCTTCCAACCCTCAAAACAAGTATACTTAAGTTCCAGTTGAAATATATCTTAAAGATTGTTACAGATGTGTTCTGAGGGTTGTATTTTAATTTTAAAATGGATTTATTGTGTGCCGTATATGTACGTCTGCAATATTTACCCACATTTAATAGTTTGGTAGAACAAGGATGTGCTTTCAGTAGATTTTAAAAGAAAATCATGATTTTTAATCCTTTTTTTAAAAAAAGTGGGTGACAGATGCCATTAGAAGAGGCATTGCTCCTCATTCTGTCATAGGAGAAACACTTCTTCTGAGAATGGCTGTTATGATACCAGCTTAGCAGAATTGTTGTTCCATGTGAAACTCTATGCAGGCTTAATGAAATGCTTAATTATAAGTTAGCTGATTAGTCATTGAAGATTTCTTTAGACAGTAGAATTCAATGGACATAATTCTTTTCAATTCTTTAATCCAGTTGAAGGGCACATGTCAGGTAGAACAACTAAAAAATTTCATGCACACTTACTCAGCTTCACGTCCAGACAGATTTGACTCTGAAAATTTTTCATATACAAAACATTCTGTCAACTGTAGGACTTTGTTCTATCTCATATAATCTAATTTAATTATGGATAGTTTCCCTGCATAAGATTTTATTTGTCATTCAAGAAACATTTGGGGACATTTTTTAAAATAATTCAAGTCAGCCATTTATTATGAATTGTTTCATCATGGAATTGTTTTCCATTAGCTTTAAATACTAATTGTTCTGTTTCTTTAATATAGTATATTGAAATCAGTGTAAGTTGAAAACCCAAATAGTCAAGTATAATTAAAATTAACCAGGAATTGATAGGAACTTTTAAATCTATTGAAAATTAAACTAGTGAATATTGCTTTTGTTAAGGTCAGTACATGAACAATTGGAAAGCGAGAGAAGGAAGGAAAAAGAAGGGAAGGGAAAACTTAGTTTAGTGATTATGTTTCCAGTTTAGAAAGCAAAAGATTGTGAGTTCAATTCCCACCTTAGCCATGAAAGCCAATTGGGTGACCTTGGGCCAGTCATTCTCTCAGCCGACTCAACCCACAGAGTTGTTGTGGGGAAATAGAAGGGGAAAGACATGTTGGATATGTTTGCTAACTTGAGTTATTTGTAAAAATAATAAAGACAGGATGCAAATAAATAAATAAATAAATAAATAAATAAATAAATAAATAAATAAATAAATAAATAAAATTCTGTTCTATTCAGTGATGCAAGGGGTAAAGATAAATCAAAATACAGACATTGACTATGTGATCAAAGCTCATCCAATTTTTACTGTGTTGTTTTCACCCTGCTCATATCATAAAATATAAGTCATGCTGGAAACTCAATATGAATTAAGGGAATTGAGAAACAGAAATGTGCAGAAAGATAGGATAAGACAAATTCAGATGATTACCATGGGTAACGAGCAGTATTTTCAAACTTGCCCCTCGGATTTCTGGGTGTTAACATCCCAGCAAACCTATAGGATATTAGTTAAGTACACTTCCATATACGTTTGTTGTACAATGATACCAGACATCTTTACTGCTTTAGTATAATTGAATCTGAGTTACTTTATTACTTTCATAAGCCCTGGCATTAGTTACAGTTACATGTTTCAATTTGATTAATACTTCAGCCATCTGAAAGTGGACTTGAAAGATTTATGCAACAATAACCTCTTAAATATTTAAGGTGCTGCAAGATAGCTACCCAGTAAAAATTAGTAAAAGAATTGTGTTTTTCTATTACTTGAGAATCTCAGAGTCACATACTCTTTCACTCCTCTTATACTCGCTTTCAATTTTGAATAAATCACAGAACCCCGTTATAGCTTTGTTGAGAAAATGTTTAAAGCAAACTGAAAAAGAACAACGGTGAGACTGTTATTTTAGTCAGTCATTTTTCTAACTTTCTAAACTAAAGTGAGTTTTATCACATCAGAACTATTCTAAAGAGAAAATATGATAGATTTAAAACTTTATGAAATATAGTTTTATTTGAACACGAAGCCTGCCAATATTTCTTGTAAGACTAGAATTATTTGTTTTTTCATTATATTCACATTGGGCCTTTTTGTTGTTTTTGTTGAAATAGTTGCTCTTTTAGTGTTTATCTGAAAACAGATTTGGATTGGAAATGTTCCCTGTTCTTCAGATCTTATCTACTGAGTTTAGTGAAGCTTATTGAAAAGTTGAAAAAAGTAAAAATGCATATAACTTAATGTAGTTAAAGATAGCATTCTTGGTAAAGCATTAAAATCTACATGTTACTAAATCTACAACTACGAATGAAGAAAACTAGGAACAATAAAGCAGCGAAGGATTTCTTAGTGATATCAAGTGACTAGAGGTACAATAACTTGAATTGATAGAATAAGATAATCCAATTGTAGATATTTGTATGAGGATAAATACAAAACAAGATTTTTAAAGAAATCTGGCAAGTATATTGGCAAATACAGCCATGATCTGTGTTAATCAAACACATTGTTCTTTGATCACTGAAAAATTAGTAACTATGCTATGAAACAGTTGCTCCAGGATATTTTCAATTATACACCATGCACATATTATGAATAAAATGGCCATATTTGAATGAGTGCTTCCTTCCTTACCTTTATTATTATTACAAATGACTCAAGACAGCAGACGTATCTAACATACAATCCTCCTATTTTCTCCACAATGGCAACTCTGAGATGGATACGGTTGAAAGATAGTGACTTGCCCAAGATCACCCAACTGTTTTTCATTACTAAGGTTGGACTAGAACTCACAGTTCCTAGCTTTCTAGCCTAGTGCCTTAACTACTGGAATAAGAATTTTATTTGTAGATATAGAACAGACTTTTGTTTCAAAAGTATGAAAATTTGAGGAAAAAGACTAAAAGAAATCTTGAATCTTAGCAACTAAATGAGGTAAAGAAAAAAAGGTTATATACAGGCTATGTATATTTTATTAACAGTACAACTTCCTTTTTCTTCTACAACTCATTACTCATGGATAGCTTATGCAATTTATGATAGAGAATTACAGTGATATTGTTGTGGTTTCGGAAACTTCAACTTTTAAAAAATGCTTTATGCTTGAAATGAGAGCTTTTAAAAGTCCCAATGATAAAACCCTTGATAAAAAAATTCTCAATGCGTGCCAATTTCTTATTGTTAAATTTAAATATAAAATTTACTTTTTTGCTATGTAGTTTGGAATATGTATAAATATAAATATTAATCATTAACAGTTTCTAAAAATTATTCAACTCTATGTGAACGCAGATTTGTATATATTCATGAACAAGGCTAGGAACCGTTCCAAAGAATCTTTGAACAGGTTAAATGTGACCTAATACAATGATGAATCATTGTATAATTGCCATTTTTGTCTCCTTATCTGGATTAGATTAGCTTAAATTGATATTCAGATCTCAATATCAAGGAAAAACTATTTTTTCATCAAGCAGTTAAGATAAAAGCATAGGAGAATAATTGAGAAGTATTAAAGTTCAAGAGATTTAAAAGCTTAAAACATTAAAGCACAATCAGCTCTAAAACATTGGCTAAATTATCAGTTTATGAAGGAGAATATAGAAATATACAGTTTATGAAGGATAATATTTTAATACAGGAATTAAAATAGTGTTTAGTGGAACAACAGTCCTTTGAATGCTAAATCAATGTGTAGAAGATTTTATGTAAGACAAGAAGCAGACTAACAAAAGTCAAGTGACTTGAGAGTTTGTATAGAAATTAGAAGAAATTATCCCCATGCTTAATTAAAGATTTCTGTGAAATTAACCCTGCCTTTTTCTTGTCAAAGAAACAAAGAATATGTCCTTCAGTGACAATAAATTTTTAATGTTAGAAATCTGTAGATCACCAGCTACAAATAAGAAAATTGTTCTGAACTGTCATGTAATTTTAAACTTTGTGACCTTTATGATTGATTGATTTTCTCTCGCTCTGAAACTATTTTAAAAGATTTTTTTGAGCATTCACTGATGGGATGGTGACCAGCAATTAGATATGTAATTCTTGAACCGTGAGATGGACAGCAAATAAATGTGATAAATAAATATATTAAATAAAGCTATATTATATTTGGAGAGGTTTTCGTTGGTGGGGTTCTTTGTGCATTACTAATTTGTTAATGAAAAATCTGCAAGAAAACAACTAAAATCAGAGAGCATCAAAGACCGCACGGTTCAACTCTGAACTACAAATAAATCTCTTCTATCCGTTTTCATTTAATAAATTAGTGCTATTGCTTAATTAGTCATTGGTAGAATTATGTGAGCAATAATGACAAAAACATTTTGCTCCTAACAATTCCATCACTTTGTCATCTCTTCATAAGAAAAAGCACCTCTAAGCCAGTATTTTCAAAAACATTTAAGCAAATATGACACATTTTTTAAAAAAGAGAACAAAAATATGATAACTCATTTTTAATAGTATCAGTTAATTACATTCTCATATTTATATTTATTAGGCAAATATGATTTGGTATTCATCTATAAATACTGCCAATCATGCTTAGATTCAGTAATATTCACCAGATGTGAGACATTATTGATTGGTCTTATTTGATCAACTGTTATTTCCATCACAGTTGATCAAATAATTTTGTAACATTTACTTTCCTTATTGGAGATATGTTTATGACATTTTTATTATCTGGAACCATGGAAAGGAATCTTTCAGGACATTTCATCATGACTCAACTTCTACTTTATTTTATTTTTTATTTTTTATTTTTTTAATAGAAAAAGTTTTTATTGGTCAACAATAAACAAAATTATAGCTTACAATATGTAGAATTTTCAAT
>JANHFO010002098.1:98309-110860 GCA_032468095.1 Pareas carinatus
TTGCATGAATACTCTGATTCCTACACGGGAAAAGACCCAAAAAACCCCAGAACTACATATATATATATATATATATAGAGAGAGAGAGATACCACTCTGATAGAAAATTTTATGCAACAGCTTCCAATTTGGTATCAAATTGGTACCTTAAACAATACTTTCTCAAAGATTTATATATGCTCAGAAACTGCACTTCCAAATCTGCTGCAACAGTGTATCAGAGGAACCTCACAGGCTACTGCTGGTAACATAATTTTTATCTTTTATTTATTTATATACTACCTTTCCACTATACTACTTTTCTACCTTTCCAGAAATTCACATTATATAATAGAGGAATAGATGAATCTTGATTATTGCTTATCACATTTTGATATTTGATAAGATTATTTCAGTAAAGGATTTGTTTTGATTTCAACATCTGTATATATTTATTTTAGATATATCTTGGTTTATTATTATATGGGCGATTTATTAGATTCATAGTTAAATACGGTGAAAACTTAATAATTCAAATCCTAATCAAGGAGTTAGGAATGATTAAGATTGGATCTGAGAATATGGTCAGTTCCAAGTAGGTAGCATTTTTATACATTTAAGGTGTTTTTAAGTGCTTTCTGTAAGTTGATTTGTGCCATTTGAAAGTAATTTTAGAAAATTTGCAAAAAAAATGTGAAAAGCATTTCCACAGTTAGCATACTATTTATGTTAACCACTATGTCATCATTTCAGTATAATCTGCTATCAAAGGAAACTTTGACTCCTACATTTTCTACTAATTTCAAATATTTATTTCACTTTCACAATACTTTTAAAGGTACAGTACTGTTTGTGTGTATGTTAACTCCCTTACATTTTGCTGCATTTTTAATTTTTAAAAAATGAGCATTAATTAAATATTTAGACTGTAGACAGATGGTTACCTTCTGCCACTTTAAAAATGTTTTTAATGTGTTGCATTTCTCTCTGCAGCAGTTTATTGTTTATAGTTCCCAGTGTATTTATTTTGACATACTTCTGTTTTTTTTCACCTGCAAGGTGCTGAAATAGTTTGCTAATAATAACTTCAGTGAAAGAACACCTTTTCAAATATATATTCTTGTCCTTTTCTCAGAATAGCATCCACAAACACCATTTTCTAGCAGACAGGGTTTAGAAGGCAAAAAATTATAAAAGTATCTGTGAAATAAGTTCAACTGCTGTGATTTCACCAACATTTCATGTAGTTTTCTTGACTATAAAATGAAAAAGGCTTCCCGTTACTTTCCCTGGAATGTTTTTTTTTTAAACTTTCAAGTCCAGACCAGAACCCTCAAAATCTGTTCGTCACCCAAATATCCAGCTGTAATCTTTGGCTTAACATTCCCACTTGCTGAGATCCAGGAATTGCCAATGAATTAATTCTTATTATCCCTGGGAATGCGTCCTTTCAAAAAGTAACTTTTTATACAACCTTTTCCAATAAATTTTGAAATGAAAAACAGCAAGTGAGCCTGTCAACATATATACATAGACCAAATTATAGTTCCAGTTGCCTCTTGAAAAAAGCACCTTTGAGACAACCAAACAACTTGGATGACTGAGAATTTCCATAGACATGACCAAATTGTAGAATTTGGTAACTACGAAGTACAGGTTGTCTTGATCGATGACCTCAATTAGGCACAAATTTTCATTGCTAAGCATTGCAGTCGTAAAGCAAGATGATGTGACTGCATTGCTTAGCAATGAAATCTCAGCACTCTCCATTCCTGTCATTAATCAGAGTCATGGATCATTAAGCAAGTGCCCACCCTAATCCAGACCATTCTGGAGTTGGTCCCTCCCGACCTTGAGTCTCACTAAAGTAAGAGTCTGCTTCCACCTGCGCATCTCCCGCTTATCCCTACCCTTTTGTCCACGTTGCACCCACCCATTTAGGGTGGCAAGCAGCTCCAGAAGCCACACACCCCTCTTCTGTCTCTGTCCCAGCTGCAGTTGACAATACCATCCTGCACTCTTAAGATGCCTGCTGCCTTGCACTCTTTTGACCCAGCTGACTTTTGCTGTCTTCTTGCTTCCACTTCTGGTGTACCTGGTCAGTTGCTGGACCAAGCTGGCGATTGTTCCATGCTGTGAAAAACAACAACCCAAAAGCAACCCCTGAATCGAAGAGCTCCAAAAAAACCTCCTTGGTCCAGCTGGACTTTGTATTGTGAAAAAAAAAGAGAGAGAAAAGCCTCAAACAGCCCAGAGTCACAGCAGGAAAAAAAAATCACCTTTGCCTTTGCTGCTTTTGTTTTTTTGTTTTGGGATGCAAAGCCCCGCCCCGCCCTGAAGCGCTTTGCAAAGTGGCTACTTTGGGCCTTTTTTTTTTTTTTTACAAGCTGCCTTTCTTTGAATTAATGTGCAAGAAAATATTAACTTTTCCCACTTACTCATTTCAAAGTTTATTTTGTGCTCAATGTTATCACTATTAGAAGTGAAGGTGGTTATTCTATGTTAAGACAGTTATTTCAGAGCAATTTGTTTATTCAGGTTTTTTTTTTGCACCATTCAATTAAAAAGTTACGGTTATTTAAAATAAAATGGTGATGTTATTTTGTTTCTCAAAACTAAGGAACTATATAGTACACAGGCATAGATATACAAGCATAGTAGTAATAAGTCACTTCCCCCTATTTAGATATATAATTGTTAATGGATGTGTTAATATTTTTACTCAAAATGCACTGCATTTTTTAAAATCTTCACTTAATAAGGAAATTTATAATAAAATTCCCTTTCAGATACCTAATGGGTCAATATTTCACTTGTCCATAATTAAATATGTACAATGCATAAATATTTAAAAATTGATTATTTTATACTTTTCAATTACATAAATAATAATAAAGTTTTTTTAATTCTTCAAATTTTTATCTATTGATCATCTTTTTTTCTTCATATCGTTTGCAGAAATTTCATAACTTCATATCATCTCATTACATTTTTCATAAAATGTCATATTTTCATAAAATGTCCAATTGCTTCTCAATTTGTATTTTGAATTTTGTGAACATTCCTTCTTTAACTCACATGTTTTGTAATAATAATTGATTCCATTTGCAGTGTTGCATATATTGCCAGTGAAAATATAGCATGATGGTTATTGATTTCATTGTTCATATGGTCAGTAACTCTTTCTCTACCCTCTTTCAATTCTTGTGATTACCTCTCTGAGAAAGTGCAAGAACAAAAGACACAAGAAACTGGCTAACACTCATCCATTCACAATTCTTGGCAAGAGGTTTAACACCAGGCAAAGTTGACTTAAAATAAATGGGACAGGAATTATTTTTTTCTTTTCCTTCCTTGGACCTATGCCTTGCATCCTCCTGTACTTTGAGTGAAGCCTCCGAAAGGGGCACCATCTGGGGATGGTTCACACATCACACTTAAGCCATTGGCAAGCTTAGTTGCCAGACCATGGGCACTCCAAGCTGTCCTTACCTAGTTAGAAGATAGAGGAGGAGACATAGTGAAGGATTGCTTTGTAAAAAATTCAAGCCATGGGAATATCAATCTTTCAGTGTCCTGAAAACTGAGAAATCAGTATTCCCCCTGCAAAAAGCTGCCAAGATTGAAAACGAGCTACTATGAGTAGAAATGTGAACTGATTTGTACTGGATTTCAGCTTGGAGTTGGCCTTGGATCTGAGATTGCGAATATGCATAGGGTTTAGGCTTAGTGTCAGAGATACAAATAGCTTCCTGGAAAGTACAAATGGAAAAAGTAAGCAGTCAGCTGCTTCATAATGCTAGTTCTTCACCTCTTCACCTAAGTATTTATAGTAGCCTGAATCTGAAATCATTTATTAGTATTCAGCCTCAATTAACTCATGTAAGAGAGATGTACAGAAATATAACATTCTGGAAGAGAACAGAGTAGAAGTCACAGGTTCATTTATTTCTGCAGTATATAAAAAACAGAAGGTTGTATGTAGGGAACAATATAAGATGAGTTGGTATCTTCTGGATTTAGCAAACATGGTTTTTATTAAGAAAATTTGCTTAACAGATCAACCTCGTAATCCTCTATATTATAAATCTCATTGTGGTAAAATATGGCTGGTGTTTTCTCCCCATAACAATACAGGTGGTCTAGTAGTTAAGGCACTAGGCTAAAGTGGGAGATCTTGAGTTCAAGTCTCATCTTAGCCATGAAAGCCAGCTGCGTATCTTTGGATCAGTCACTCTTTTTCAATCCAACTCACCTCACAGGGCTATGGTTGTGGGGAAAATAGGAAGATGTGTTGGACATGTTCACTGCCTTGAATTATTTGTAGAAATAATAAAGGCAGAATACAAACAAATAAATAATCTGTTCTCTCAATCAGCTCACCTATATGCTTTCAATTGGCTTTTAACTGAGCTAATAGTAAACGTTTCCTCCTTCTGGACCATAAATAAATGGAGCATTTTGCTTCTCTCTTGTAAAAGAAGTAAAACAGTGTGATTTTTTCATTTCTTGTTTAATCCAGAATGTGATAGGATATGAAAAAAAATAAATGTTAAATTAACATGGGTTAATAACAGGGAATAACAGAAATATTAAGTTTTCTTTTTAAAAAAAATCAAGTTTTTTAAATGTCTCAAAGTTGAGAATGCTGTACATATCATGCCAAAATTAAGATATCATTTTGCTAGATTTATCAGCAAAGCAATGTAGCAAATAATGTGAACATAATTGTTGCGCTAAGAGTATGTTAAATAAAAATCATTATAGGAATGAATAAATCTTACTGTCTTAGACCAAAAAGATTTTAGGATTAAATATATTGCATTTTTCCAAAATAAATAGAACATGCTTGAATATCTGTGTTTTGAAAGGATAACTACAGATGAAATTAGCAACACCATTTTTCCCATTTGTTGATTTAAACTGAATTTCTAATTGTTAAACCAAGAAATGTAAAAAGCTGCTTTTCATTAGGTTTTTAACTTGAATATGCTAAAAGTGTATTGATAATTTGTAAATATACATAAAGGAAGCTGCTTTGTTTAAAATACTTTATTAAAATAGCTAATAAAGCTTGGGTGTGAATATCACCTTGTATCAGGCAGGATAATTGTTGTCTAATAGGGTAACATCAATTCAAAAGATAGACATTTTGTTTTTAAACAAAGAAATACACTGTTTAAATGTACTAAAATATATATTTCTATATTTTACTTGTTAAACTATTTTATCCAATGTCAAGTAAAATTATGCTTGTCACTTCTTTTTGATCTTTTGGCCATAAATAAAATTGATTGACAATTTTATCAATTGATTTAAATTTAATAAACATTCTTCAAGTTACTTATTTGTAATTTTGAATAGAATTTCTAAGATGACTTAAGTACAGTATTTGTGGAAAGCTAAATGCCAAATGATATGAAAATTGTTTCTGCATGATATCCAAAGTTATTTGTATTATATGAATTTGATGAATGAACAATAAGGGTAGAGCTTGACTTACGATCACGGTTGGGACAGGAATTTTTGTCACTAAGTGATGCGATCATAAAGTGTGATGTCATATGAACACATCACTTAGTGACAGCAATCCTGTTTCTCCCAATTGCTGCCATAACTCCAGATATCCTAGTTGTTAAGTGGGAAACGAAGGGAATCCCAGGTAAGGAGCGCGAAAGGTGCCATAGGGGTAGATGTAACACTAGTAGAGCAGTCACAGGCTGTATGTGAGTTGGGTCATACTGCTGTGAGATGCAAACTGGAGTTTTGTGCTGAGTTCAGGGAGGCTAGGGAAAGAGAGTGTTTGTGTGCTTGTGTGCAATCACATGGAGACTGGGAAAGAATACACTACAGTTCAGGGACTTTTTGACATACCTTGGCTCTGGGGCTGCAAAAGCCACCTGAAGCACAATACAAAGCCACAGCCAACACAAAGCCCAGCTGCATGGCACAAAGTGGCTTCTTAGTGCACTCCAGCAGGAAGCCTAGCCCCATTAGCTTGACACAAAGGGGCTTCTTAGCATGTTACAGCTCAGGGGCTGCCAAAGCTCCTGAGCTGCAGTGCAGCATAAAGTCCTTTGTAGTGTGAAGCCCAACCCCAGCCTGGTGCAAAGAAATCTCTGCCACTCCAGGAAGCTGCAGCCACTCCAGTCTAGTCTGCAGTTGCCCTCGCTACCCTGCGCTCTGCTGCTCCAGCTGACATTTGCCATATTTTTGTTCCCACTGGTAACAGGCATTCCTGCCCTGACCATTAGTGAGGCAGCTGCTGGCCACATGAGACCATCTTCCTCAGACCTTGTGGGCAACCAGGTGAAGAAAGCCTCATGGCCAACAACTGCCTTGTGAAGGGCCAAGGCTGGGCATGCTAGGTCAGCAGCAGGAGAAGGAAGATGGTAAATGTCAGCTAGGATAGCAGGAGTTGCACAGCGGGGAGTGGGAAAGGACATAGATGAAGAGAGATAGGTGGGTGCGGAAAATTGCAGGAACCCTGCAGTTATAAGTGCAGATGGACTGCCAAGTCCCTCAATTTTGATCATAGGATTGTGCAGCAGCCATAACTTTAGGGACCAGTTATAAATCCATTCATCCCATTGTAACTATGAACATGCACTGAACAAATGATCATAAGTCTAGGACTAGCTGTAAGTCATCTCTGAAAATATAAAAGCTGAAAAAAATTCAAGGGTAGATAATAATGTACTTTTCAATATCTTGCTCGTTGTATGTAAAATATGTATACATGATTAATATTAAAGACTTAAGCAAATCTAGTCACATTAAAAACAAAAATTTATGCCTATTAATTAATTTGTTGGTAGAAAAATGTCCAATGGTTTTGCAGTGTACTCCTGCAATACATGTTAACTGCCGAGAGATAAAATATTTTTTAATATCCTTTTATGCATCCAGATCCCCAAATCTCATACTTTTATGGTCATTAGTAGGATTGTATATTTATTATGAAATTGCATTCTTTCTGAATTTCTGCTGCTCTAATTTAAACAATAAGTGTCATTTGTGATGTTTCTTTCATTGTTCCCTAGTTCTGCTCCATCAAACAATCACATTGGTTCCCTATTTGCATCTTCTCAGCTATTTCTTTTGAGGTTGTAGCACTCGTGAAAATGCTGACAAGATAGTGTATGTGCTGTCAAGCCATAAAGTATCTAAGATTTCAGCTTACTGCTATTTCAAGCTGGGGAAAGCTAGACAAAAATATCCCCAGACAAAATGTAATAGAATTGTAGGATACATTGAACAATGACTACAATGCTTTGAATAACTTCTAATATCAACCATAAGAGTTCTTGCATTTTATGCTAATATCACTTTTCCAAAGAGCTATCTTAGAAGACTAGCAAGCGTTTCCTTTTTAGCTTTTTAAAAAATACTACATTGCATATTTCAATCCAATCACATAGATATAGGATTTAATAATAGAGTGTATGTTTATTTTTGTTTCTTTCTTGCCATGAATGTATTCATCTATTTGGGAGGAGATTTTTATTTATTTGTCAACAAATAGAAATAGAAATACAATAATTTGAGATGGACTCTTGATCGATACCAGATATAATATACTGGTAATTAACCTATTGAAATTTCAAAAACATTTGGAAACAGATAATTTTGAGGAAAATGTGCCATAGATCTTTCAATATGAAATATAACATATAGGATTCTTTCTGCTGCAGCATATTTCCCAACTTTCACATGTAGACAAATAGATTTTCACATAAGTAAAAGATGGACATAAAATTATGTAGCGTAAGATTAAGGGAAAAAATGCGAGAAACAATGCAGATGGAAAAAAGAATAGAGATATAAAGGAGCAACTTCCCATCTTCTTTACAGCACTTATAAACTTATCTCTCCTTCCTGTTTAAAATTGCCACATGGTTCCCATCTTCTCATATTTAATTCTTTGTAATCATAAATGGCCAATTTATTTTTTCTGCTGTCAGCAAAAAGTCCATAAGAGGTTTCCAGTCTTTTGTAAAAATACTTACTGTCTTATCCCTGATTAAACAGATCAGTTTTGTCATTTTTGTAAGTTCATAATCCACTTCTCCATTGTAGATATTTCAGTACTTTTTCACCTTTGGTGCATATAATAGTCTCACTGCAGTTATCATATACAAAGCCAGTCTTCCATAAGTATTTTCTAATTGGTTTTCCATAAATGCAAATAAAAAAGTTATTTTTTTTAGTCTTTAAAAGCTCTCTCTTAATTTGTAACACAATGTGGCTTTCAATCCTTTTAGCCATTCTCTCTCATTGGTCAATTTGTATGTTATAAGTGAAATTCTTAGCACATTTTATCTTGCACTAATTAACTAATTGACTTCTTCTGTTTCAAATATCAGCAAAAGTTTGTGCATTTTACTAATCATATATGTTCATTGTACACAACTTCAAATTCCATCCTTTTTCAAATGAGAATAGGCATGATTTATGTTCTTGGTGTACTTGAATATCAATAGTAGATCTTGTTTCTATGACAGAAAAGATGCAGGAATACGGATACAAGTAGTACATGTGAAGTATCTATGCATGAGTAGATAGATTGAAAATTCAATTCAAACCATTTTTTCTTAAAAAAGAGATGAAGACTGCCAAGCTCATCCTCAAGACATAGCCAGTCTCAAGAAAAACTACTTATAATTTATTAACCACTTCAGATTCAATATGCAGATGTGTCCATTGTTTTATTTATTTTGTTTTAGGTGATATGCATTTTTACCTAATAGACTGTAGTAATTTAGATTTGCACAATTTAGTAATTTACGTTACACTTTTATTATAGAAACTCCTTGCTATGTTGGTATTTTATCTCCCCTACTTGATATTATGTATATTTGCCACCTTGAGTTGATCAAATATACTGTATATGGAAGGACAAGATAAAAATATAATAATAGTAATAATACCTTTAATACCATCAAACAATGACATCTGTCTGTATCAGATCCTTGGGAAGGACTTGATAAGTGGATAATAATGCCAAATCCAGCCTAAACATCTGACATCGATGGTGCCTATGGTGACTTTCATATTACTGTATATATTTTGCAGACATGCTGGTCATAGAGTGAATGAACACCACAACTGCAGTTTTAAGTATATAATTACTCTATTTTAGCAGATATATAGTGTGCATTATATTTCTCTTAATAATCAATTATAATGATAATTGTATCATAGGTAATCAGATTAATATTTTCTGCAACTGTGATGTAGTGGTATAATTAGAATGTATTGTTTTACCTCTGCAACATTTTGAAGCAGTGTATATATTTGCAGAGTGTCAAATATTCGTCAGGGTACCCATGAGGACAACATACATCATGACATTGTGATGCAAACTCTGACCTTAAGTATTGCATGGAATGTTGTGATACACACCATGGCATTTGCATCTTGCCCATTTTATTATTCCTATTGATGCCTATGCGAAGGAATCCTATCTTGAGATCAGCAAAATTCTCTATCATTTTTTAAAATTTTGTTTCATTTAAAATAAAATATAAAGTCGGTTTGCTGCAAAATAAAACTTTTGTGCTTTTTTCCCCAATCACCCACCACTCCCTTTTTGGATAAGAGAGATTTTTGAAAATTGAAAAGGATTAATATACTCTATAAGTATATCCAACTTGGATATATTCTAAAATTGGTTATATTTCTAGCGGAGAAAAACAAAAACAAATGAAGACTTGAGGTGGAGTGGCAATAAACACTGTAAGGAAGTAATAACAGGTGACAAAAACTGAAATCTGAGTTTCTTTTTTTGTGAATTTTATCTTTATTAATATCCTTTTAGAACACTTAATATAGTTCTGTGAATTTTATATACTTGTGTCAACGAAAATTCACCCCTGTGTTCAATGAAAGACTAACATGACTTTTTTAAAAAGAAATTTACTCACCTTCACTTTTGAAAGCTCTGGAAAGATAGCAAAGTTCAGGAAAATGCCTGAAATCTTAAATGCAATAATTATTTCTAGAAGGAAAGACTGTAATATATAAATAAAGGTCTGAGTTTTCGGATTTATAGCAGTGAATATATTTCTAGGTTATTGTTCAGAAGAGGAGTAGTACAATCTAGTAGTCTAGCATTTAATAAAAGGTAGTTCAGTTCAGGTGAAACTATCTGTGCTTAACTGTGGTACGTCCTTATTTTAAATAGCTGTTAACAATCAGTAGGCATGAGATCCATTACTAACCCATTTCCTAGGTAGAGTTGCTAAGGGTTTAATATCTAGTCTATTGTATGTTTGCATGTAAGAATTACTAGAAAGCATTGTATGTAATGACTTAAGAACCATGATTAGAATAGTGACTGTTAGATAAATTACATGGGAAAGTAATTGGAAATGCTTCCAGAGGAATTACACATTATGGAGAATTGCAAGCTATTCATTTGCAGAAACATTAAATTATCTCTATAGCAAGAAAGCAGCAATTAAAACAGCAAGCAGCAAAGGGGATGGTAATGGCACTCCGTAAAATTGCAGCTGTTCTACAGAGGTAAGGAAAGAAAAAGTAATCAAAAATGGGCAACTTAACTAAGAAATTATGACATCTTTGGCTGACTGGAGCATAACTGTCAAGCTTGGGCTGTTTGGTGGTCAATAGTGACATTCCATGTGTCAGTGAACAGAGTCTCTTGATACAGTAACCCTCAGTTCACACATTACTGAGGCTCCAACTGTCGAACATTTAAGTCCCTTGGTACTACTGTAGCCTCCAATTTTTCCTGACTGGCTCATGTTTCATTCTTTGGCAATTTGCCCTAATGATATCCCTTAGGAGCTTTCAGACTCTCTTCTTTTCCATATTTAATCCTGTTAAATTAATCTGAATAAGAGCATATAATGCTGTTCAAAATTGTAATCTCTTGTTGTTCTACTGCTTTATGCATTTTTTAAAAAAACTTTCCTCTGCTCCTAATTTTGGCTGGAAATTCATAACACAAATGGTTGAATAATTCTAAGGTAGATTCTGAATTCTCTGTAACATCTTTAGTTTATGAATTGCATTTGTATTTAAGAAGTAAAAGTCTCTTAAAACATAAGGTAGTAAGAGCTGACAGAAGTATTTGAATTTTCTTGGCCATCTCCAGTTCAAGTGGCCTGTTTCCTACCCCTTTTTGGAAATGGCACTGCTGTTTTCTGAGGATAGCAAAGTATTACCGTATTGCATCGATTATAAGATACCATCGATTATAAGATGCACTCTTGCTTTTCTAAGTTAGAAATAAAAAATAAAGAAAAGGAAAGGCTATTCCGGAGCTCCTGGTTCGGAGCTGAAGCAGCCTTCCTCCTCCTGCCTTTGATCAGTTATTCTTCAGACCTCATCAAAGGCAGCAGAAAGAAGGAAAGCTTTGCTTAATCCCAAGCCACTGAGGCTGCCAGGTCATTTTAGCAATCTGACCTGGCGGGCCAGTTGGCCTGCCTCGCATCCAGGGAAACTCTGAGTGACAGCCGGTGGAGCTCCAGGGGGGATCTTGGCTCAGCTCCCCTTTGAGAATGCCTCTCGAAGCCCAGGACTGCCTAGCCCGAGCTGAACCAGGCCTGAGAAAATTCCCGGGCCTCCGCTGCCAAAGAATCCCAAGGGAAGGGAGAAACCCCTGTGACTCTCCCTCATCCCTCCATCTATCCATCTCTTCTGGGACTCCCAGCTGCAGAGGTGCCAGAAGTTGTCATTCACCCCATAGCCTGGTGAAACAGCAGCCGGCCACTTCGGAAAGTTCCATTGTCACAAGGGGTTGGAGGGGGTTGGATTCAGCAGCACACCTGGATGAGATCCGATGGGGGGACTCCCTGTGGTGACGGAGACCCAGGCGAGAGGAAAGAATGATCGGAATTAACCGTCATCAAGTGACAACTGTATCTCAACTGTGTAACTGCTACAGCAGTGGCTGCTAGCTCATCCCCAACATCTTGTTCGTGAGACCTTGGTTGAATCCGTGCAGCTTCTCATAGCATACCCTTTACCCTGATAAGACGCCATCAAATATAAGATGCACCATGAGTACAGAGGCACCAAAATATGAAAAAACATATAATCTTATATATTATAGTCTTATAATCGATGTAATACGGTATTTTTACCCATAATCTTTCTTTTTATAGTATTATCTTATAGATCTAGAACTTGAATTGCTTGTTCCTTATTCCTTGCTTCTTCTTTTGCCTTATATATCTGGCCTACTATGCCTCGCCCATAGCACTTGATAATCTTATAGCTGCACAAAGGAGTGCTTCTTCCTTAACTGTTGTATGCTGCCTAGAGCATGCAACAGTTTTGTGAGATGTTTGCTTGCTGGGATAATCCACTTCCAGGAAAGGCACCTTCTCTACATGAAAAAGAAAGGCTTTCAAACCCACAAATTGGAATTGCTGGTTGCTTTACTTTATTTCTGCGCACACACAAGAGCATTGGAAGCCAGTAAAGTGACTGATGTGATGTACATTGGCAGCACCAATATAAATAAATAAATAAATAAATTTTTATTTATATCCCGCCCTTCTCCTGAAGGACTCAGGGCGGCTTACAGGCAAATAAAAACA
>JANHFO010002098.1:139067-150260 GCA_032468095.1 Pareas carinatus
CTGAAAACTCCACATATTGTAAGCTATAATTTTGTTTATTGTTGTCTAATAAAAACTTTTTCTATATAAAAAAAAAATTGTACAGCTTTTTGATCTTGGTTGTTAAAGTTTCTAAAAGTCCTTTAAGATTTGCTTATGCCAGTTTCTCCTAGCATAAAGATTTAGATTATCTCTTCTTGTAGGACCGTTGCTTGCATCATATCCTTGGACATTAATACTATAGGTCATTAAACAACTAAAACAGAACACAGTACTCCTTTTGGCTTTGATATTTCTTCAATTTTTCAAACTATAATTGCCAAGCCTTAGTATTATTTAAACAAAACTCTTGTTATTTTTTTTCAAGTAAAAGTGGTGGGTGGTTTCCATCCTTCTTGCAGAGGTTCCAATATCTTTTCTTTGGCTTTATCTTTTTCTTGACTAGGTTTCTGAAATGCTGCCAGATTTTTTAAAGTGAAGTATAAATCAAGTTAGTTGTTTATGTTCTTTATAATCTTTTAATGATAGGGTTTTTGAGAAAGGTGATTTGTTTAGTGTATTACAGTATTTTTCTTCTTCCTGCTTTATCATGAAGAATTACACATTTATCACACATAATTTTTCCCTTTCCAAAAGATTCCGTATAAGCAAGTGGGTTTTAACTGCTCTTGTTTTCTTGATAAGTTTTGTACATAATAAATGTGGGCATACTTTTGCCATCATTTTTCGTCCTCTTACTTTGACCTAAAGATCAGGACTGTCATGAATAGGATTGGAATAACTCATTAAAGCAGAGACTCTAAAAATGAGAAGTATGATATACACTATCTAACTATTTTTCCTTACTGGATGATTTTAAGAGTAGACCACTTTCCTTCCCCGTCTGTGACTGACAGAAAATCTGCCTTGTCAGACAGAAGTTTTAACTATCCTGGGATGAAAGTTCTGTTAAGTATTATCCTTGTGGCAAAAAGAGCAAGCGAAAATGTTTTGCTGCGTTGTCCATTTTATAAAGACTCACAGTATATTTTACAGTTGAAGCAAATTGCAAGGGCATTCAAATCCATTCTATTGTAAGTTGATGGATGACTTATTTCTTTGAATAGGGACAAATTCTGTTTTACTGTTTGTAAAATTTGCTGTATCATTTTTAATCCCTTTTATTTTGTATATTTAGTTTTTATCTTGCTTTTAATGAAACTCTAGTCAGTGAACACAATGTTTGTAGTGTACTTGTTACTGTAAAATGGCCTTGAAATATTACATTCCACATAAGTTCAACCTTTGTTAAATGCCTTTAAAGTCTCCCAGTTGCAACAATTTAACTATGTTAGCCAAAGACTAAAACTCTTAAATAAGCTAATTAATAAAATAATTTATTATAAACCATGTTCTAAAAAGAATCCTACTACATAATGTTATCATTTTAAAGCAAGCATGTCTACTGATTGTTTGAAGTAAGAAGGAACATAACACATCTCTAGACATTTATTGAAGATGTACTTGAAGACTGGGGCTAGTTGAGCAGCACAGGTTTTTATGCAGGCAGGAGTTTCTTTGTCTGGTCCTGGTGCTTTTTCAGGTTCTTGTTTATGAAATAGGTCTTGCACAGCTTTTTCAGTGATTACTAGAGGAGGATCACCCAAAGGGATAGAGCTTGTAGTTGGAGGTTTTACTGCTGTTTTTGTCCTCTGGGTGGATGTAATGATGGTAGTTGTCATTTGTTTCTTTTCAAACCTACAGTAAAATGTGTTTTGGTCATCTGCTAATTTTTTGTTCCTTTCAGAATGTTATGGAGGTTTGCTATAACCAGTAATATTTTTTAGTTTTCCATATATTTGCTGGTTTATTCTTTGAGAGCTGATTACTCAGCTTTTCAGAGTAGCTTCTTTTTGCTGCTCTGATCTTCTTTGTTAATGCATTTCTAGTTTGATTGTACAGAGATTTATCTCCTTTTCTGTAGGCTTCTTCTTTTGCATGATGTAGTTTTTTAAGTTTAGCTGTAAACCAGGGTATTCTAATGTTTTTTGTTGCTACATATAGGTCTTTACAGAAACTGACATATGATGTAACAGACTCTGTAAGTTCATCTAAGTCTGTAGAGGTTTCTTCAAAAACTTTCCAGTCTGTGCAGTCAAAGAGAGCTTGTAGTTTTGTCTTTGCTTCCTCAGACCAAGATTTAACTGATTTCATTGTTGGCTTTATAGTTTTAAGCCTTTGTCTATAAACAGGTACACGATGAATGATATAATGATCAGTTTTCAACATTTGCTTGTGGTAATGATCTATAGCTTTTTTATAACATTGTATAGCAGTGGTCTGAAAAGTTTTTTCCTCTAGTAGGACAGTTGACATATTGGTAGAATTTTGGAATCTCTTTATTTAATTTGGTATTATTAAAGTCAACTAATTTTTAGCTGCTGATACCCGTGCTCTGCTATGGAGATTACCAAGAAAATTGAACGTTGGGTAAGAAAATAGAAGCATGTAATCTGTGAAGCTACTGGAAGTTTTAAATTGAGATACTATCGAAGCTTTTTAAGCTCAATGAATTTGTATATGATTAAGCTTGAAGATAATCAAAGTGTCAAGTTCGATAATAATTTATCATTCAAACAATGTGTTACAGTTACAGATAAGTATGCTTTCGAGATACATGAAGAGAAAAAAGAATCTATTGAAGTATGTCGTCCAGGTCGTGGTCGATGCACCGGAGCCAGGCTGCTTGTTTCCCCAGAAAGCAGCTGGAGGCAGCGGTTGCGACGCCTGAGGGGCGTCGGGTAGCCACATTTCCTATGATCCGTAACACCATAGCACAGTGCTCACCAACCTTTTTGACCTCAGGGACAACCAAATTCATAATTTGAAATCCCGAGGCCCACCAATGTGAATTTTTTAAAAAGGAATATATATTTGTAAAATAATAATCAGAGAGCTTCCATTTTATTAATATAAAAGGCACCTATTTAAAATTAAAAATGCTTATTTAATTATAACAAAAACTTTAAAGGTTGTTTAATTGTAACAAAATTATCAAAGTTAGTTTAATTATTAGAAAGTAATTGAAGTTAATTTAAGTATTACACATTTTATTGTGCTTTTTGAGAGATTGAGAAAGAGAGAATGAGGGGGGAGAGAGAGAATGAGAGCGGGAGGGAGGGAGAGAGAGAATGAGAGAGAGGGAGAGAGAGAGAATGAGAGAGAGGGAGAGAGAGAGAATGAATGAGAGAGCAGAGAGAGGGACACAGACAGAGGGGACACCCATCAGGCAGCTCCACAATCTGACGTCTATCTCCGGCTTGGGGAGGATGGGGAAAGCCGATCAGATCGCTCCACAGGCTGGCAACTGGAGGCACTGGCTTGGGCTGGGAGGGGAGCCAATCCTGCAGCTCCACAGACTGTAGACTTCAGGTTGGGGAGGTGGGGGAAACCGATCGGGTGGCTCCATGGGCTGGAGACTGGGGGCTCCTGCTTGGGGAGGTGGGAGAAGCCAATTGGGCGGCTCTATATGCTGGCAGCTGGGGGCTCCTGCTTGAGGAGCCAATTGGGTGGCTCTATTGGCTGGCGGCTGAAGGCTTCTGCTTGGGGAGGTGGGGGAAGCTGATTGGGCGGTTCCACAGGCTGGGGGCTATGGCTTGGGAAGGTGGGGGAAGCCGATCATTCAATTGAATTGTCCAATGCATTATTTATGCATGCTTTTGGTGGAATGTATGTTGCAGTCAGAACAAAGGAGGTGAATTCGTTTGGAGAATAGAATGGCTTACAGTTTATGAATAAAGTTTCTAAGCCTGCATCACAATGTTTTTTTACTATTCAGAACCCTTAACGTGCTCAGAAAGAGAGTAACAGCACCAGGTGATGATGTCATGAGCCGCACCTGATTAGCTGCGGCTCGTCTGGGCACTCGGTGCCTAAAAAGTTAGCCGTCACTGATATATGCCAAAAAGATCTGAGTGTTAAGATGCAGGGAATGAGTTGGCAATGTAAGATATCCAATGCTCCAATTGTTTCTCCTCTTGTATTTACTTGCATTTCAGATTCCAAAAGCTGCATATCAAATCAAAATGATTTGTTATCAGTAATCCAGATAAAACATAAAAGATCAGCTTGATTATGAAATAGCTAATCCTAATTAAATTTCTGATCTCTAGCAAGTTTTATACAGACGCTCATAGAATAATCCTGCTTCAGGTATTTGCATTTTAACACTGGGATCAAGAATTAAGACAATGTTGAGCAAGGAATAGGAAGGATACAGCATAGAAGATCTTTACAGGAGCATTTTTTCTTTTTCATGTATTATAGTGCATAAAATGTAGACTAAAAATGAATGTATCTGTACAGAAGTCCAGTATATTTTGGAAAAGTGCATTGAGAAATGATTTGGTGGTTACAGTATGACAAATTTCCATTATGTAAATGTCATTTGTATGTAATCCTGACTTCTTTCTTGGAGATGTCTATGGGGACTCAAGAAGGGAGAACAGTAGTCTTTAAACAAATAGAAGATAGGATATTATGAAAGTGGCTAAAATATAACATCTTTGAATTATTTTTAAATGTTTAAATTACAGCTGGATTTAGTGTATGTCTTCTCAAACAGATCTCTACATAGAGTCAGTGAATTACTTGAGTTTCTGGGAAATTGAATTGATATAGTTCCTAATGATGAAAAGATTAATGGGATCTAAAAAGACACTAGATATGGACTAGTAACTAGCCTATTTCAAAGTAGTTCAAAGAAGCTTCTGTTGAAATAGGCCTTTTCATTTCTTATAATTATTCAGGTGGTCTTTTAATTTCCCCTCCAATCTCCCAGAGCCTGAGGTAGTCCTTACTCTATCTTTGAAGTTTCAGTGTTTATGTAAACATAGCTATAAAATACTCCTGTCTTTCATTTCAGTTTCAGAAAGTTTCATTCAATTCTTTATTTAAAGAATTCCAGCAAATCATTTGTACTCTAGCAATATATATCAGATATTAACAACTCATAATTAATACAGATTTAGTGCAGAAGGTAATACATAAGACCCTAAAGTATTTTGAATTACCCTTGACATTTAATAGTTTAGAATTAAAGAATATTATTTTTAATAAATAATCACAAATAGAAGACCCTGTTTTTAATTCAAAAAGAATTGTCCAGTGTAAATTTTCTTGTGCTAGTCCTGTTGAAACTGAAACAAGAATTGTCATGAATTTGTTTCAGGTTGACTCGTACAAGAGTATTCTGATTATGCTTATTCAATTTATTATAGCAATGGTAGTAATTTGAAGTCTTGGGGGAGACTTCAAATAAATAATTTCACATTTGTGGTGTCAGAAAATCATTCTGAACAACCTTTTAAGATTTGTTTCTATTCTTAATGCTGTATGGGGTTTATTTCTGGCATGTGGGCATCCAAAGTTAAATATTTTAACCCAATTTTTAACCCATGAAAGATGCACCGTTTTATTTAACTTTGTGACTTAAAAATAGACAAACCTTAACTGGATTCTTTTGAAAATATTTAATATAAATAAATAAATAAATAAATAATAAATATAGTACCATTTATATAAATTTTAGGAGAATATTCAAGATTTCTGAACAATTAAACTAGCTAAATATGAATGCATCCAGCAGAGAATTAAACAGACATGAGGATTTTATGGAAAATCCATAGCTAATTTGCATAATCAAAATATTTGAATAATCCATTTTGAATTATCGAGCACACTGTATTTTATTACAGAATTACAAGGAAAAAAAGGTTAGTAGAAACTCAGTGGGTCACATAGGGCAAATCTTGTGGCCATGAAAATATGCTTTGATTTCTTTAATTTTTCTGTATTTCTGATATATTCCCCAAAGCATAACAACAAGATCCTTGAGTTGCAGAAAAGTTAAATTTTTAATCAAAGTAACATAGCATTTTTAAAAATAATTAAAATGTATGTTAGTTATTTCTAATCTGTTTTGTGCCCATTATTAACTATTGATTGACTTTGTTTTTATCTGAGCACACTTTAGGCATGGCAGATAATGATTTTAAAAACTTAGGTTTTACAAAGTAATTCCTTTTGGACATTTGATTTTTCATATGTTTAAAACATAGCAGAATTCTGTCTATATGCCTCACAGGAAATATATTCTTAGTGTGAAAAATAATTTAAATTTACCAGGTTTATATTGATTGCGAGTACTGCTATGTGCAAAATTATTGGAATATTGTAAAGAAATGATACATAGAACTGTTTATAAAATGTATATTTCTGATCTTTTTAAAATTTAGGGAGAGCCTATCATTTTCTGTGAGGAAAGCTTTATGAGGCATCGTTACAGTTCTACTAAACATTTTCTGGAAACTGCAGTGAATCTCCAACTTTTTAAACAGGTATTTCTGAGATTTTTTTGTCTAATTCCATTAGTATAGCATGTAGTATATGTGTATTCAAGAATAGAAAAATGGATGCAATATTATCAGTAGTTGTTTCTGAATTTTGATTTGAATAATCCAACATAAATGAAGGATTTTTATGATATGAAAAGAAACCAAAGTATAGCCAGGATAAGCTCTTGGGTGTTTCTATAAATCCATAGTTAAAATGTTCTTTCTAGTGACAACTCTTTGAGGTAATAAGAAATAAACCTGCTTCAATTAAAATGTCTTGGGTTTCTTCCAATGTATTTAACCGTATTTCTGTTTGGATTTCTGTGGCTCATCCCCTACCATCCCATGGCCATTTTCTAATCCTCCAGAACAGATCTGGAAGGTATGTGGGAAAATGTTAAAAATTCAAGCAATCATAATTTTAAGTCCTTATTAAATGAATAGCTCTTTAGATATAAAAAGTTTTGTATAACACGAACTGCAGCATGTTCATCAGCTGTATACAGGGCGCTTTCTCTTAATAGTTGTCTGTTGTTGCGCCGTCTTGACTCTTCAATCAGTCTTCCTGTTATGCCAGCCAAAGTCATTTCCTCTTTGGCTAACACCTCCAGCGAAGTAACAAAGTTGTCATAGGACTCATCCAACGATGACAGGATGATGTATTCTTGATGCTGCTTGGAGAAAACCAACTCCTTCTCACTAAGTGCTTGCAGAGTTCTTTTCATGTTTTCTAGATGAGCTAGTATATCACCTCCTTTAAGCAGATGTGCTCAAAACAGCTTTTGTGTTAAGTCAATATGGGAAGCCACAGTCCCTAACATAAAGCTTCATCAGGGTTTCCCAGCATTTGGACGTAGATTCGACACCACGCACACGGACCAGCTGAGAATCACCAAGAGTTAGCCCAATAATACACGGAGCTCTTTCATTGTCTCTGGTGAAATCCTCCAGCTTCTTCAGGTCAGCAGCAACTGTGTCATCTAAATTAGCCACATCCAGTGGATTAACTATAACTATAGCTCCTCTCTCCTCAAGAGCAAACTGCACTTGGTGGACCAGGAAACGTAGTTGGTGCCATCCAATTGAGTAATCATGGCTAGGCTTGACATACTTTATTGTGCCATCTTATCTGTGACTATTACACTACATTGTAACTTCTGTGGTGTGACTTAGTTCACGCTAACTAACTTATAACCAGTGTTAACACCCTAGGCTTAGAACCAATGTTAGAAACAAGCAGATGGTGCATGCAGCGAAAAACACTGTGGGTTAAGAAGTAGCGATGAAAACCAGTATCACACAAGCACAGAGTACAGTAGGTACAAAAGACTTTATAAACAGAAAGTTAAACACAGTCCAGTCCGGTTATCATGCACAGTCAAGCAGTCCTTTTACTTACCAAGTTAGCAAGTAGTCTTCTCCAGCAATTTCATCAACAAAGTTGGCCAGCAATCTTCAGCAACAATACACAGGATCAAATTCAGAAGCAAAGCAATCATAGAATATAGAAGGAGAGTAGAGAGTGCTCTGAAGTCTGCTTTTATAATAAGTGTCCTGGTTCTAAGCAATTAGAATGATTCAGCATGACTCAGCATGATTCAGCTAGTCAGCCATGTTGTAAACCAACCAGTTAGGTACTTAAAGGGACCATAACCCATATAACCCTAACAATATGCCAAAACAAATTATCAACTTCTACATAGTTTTTCTTGTTTTTTAAAAAAAGAAATCTCAGCAACTTCAGCTCCTAACACTTATGGCAGGTAGTTGAAGATCAATGCTGTGTTTGTTAAGAAAAAAGACAAAGCTGAAATGGGAGATAACCGAGTGGGAAATGCTACCAGACACTATTCTGTGGCCCTTCTGTGTCCTGGCAATCAACATTTTGTGACCAGCTACCTTCATTGTGATTGCATTTTGCAAATAAGCATTTGGTGAGGATGCCTTCTTCAAGTCCACTCCCAAAACCTGTCTGCCTCATCTCAGAGAAAGACTACCTGCCTCCAGTCCTACAGTGTGTGTAGACGTTGAAATTTGGGAACCAGAGATTGGTTCCTTGAAGTGGGAGCAAGGGGGAGGAAAGACTATTCTACAAAGGACAACTGGTAAAAACCCAGCTCTTACTATTCAACAGGTAAGACCTCAATAAAAAGTCTCTCTAATCCTGACTCTCTATATTGCTGGCCATTGTCAGGCCTATTTCCTTTGTGCCCACAGTCTACAGACGGAGGCAATTCATATAATAGCTGTATTTGGGAAGTAGAAAATATTTTTGGAGGCAAAATCAGACCACTCTCTTAGAATATGCATATTTTTAACAGAGTTTTGAAGGGACAAGGACTGGCATTGTTAGATAATTTAATATGAGGGAAGATCGGAATATCCCCTAAATCTCAACAGCATTAATGCTTGCTTAAAATATAGGTATTTCTAGTTCTCATAGGTAAAAGGGGCAGAAATTGGTTGGAAAAAATGCCTTCAAGGAGAAGTGACTTTGAGATGGGAGATACTAAAACAGGATTTCCAGAATTGACTGGGTATTTCAGCACCTTGAATAGCTCCTTCCCTTGTTATACTTAATTAGCATATACAGAATAAATTACATGAAATAAGCAAACTATTGCAATTTTTCTTTATACCTGACATGATTTAATTATTTTACTTTTTAAAAGTTTCAGGCATTCTATTGCCATTGCCAAAAGTTTTAGGAATTACATTACCAGAATATGGTGAGAAGACATGGTATAAGAAATTATGGGCCAACACACACACACCCTTTATCAAAATTCTTGTAGTGCTGGTTTGAATTCATTCTTGCTTTGAAAGATGTTTAATTTGTTACAGATATTTGACAATTTGTTAAATTAATAAATTAAAGAGTTTGTTTTTCTACATAAAGGGCATGCACAGTTATCTTCTCCCTGACAATTTGTAAGCAAGCATGCTTGTGAAAATGAGAATTACTTTTGCAGGCATGTGCAGCCGATAATAGCTGCAAATAAAGACAGACACACATATACACTCAGTACAACTGGAACATATCCATTGAAAATGTAGCCACTTTTCCTTAGAAATAAATTACACAAGATTCATTTGGTATGTCCTCCCAGATAGACTCACTTTAATACCAATTTAAAACGCAATATAATAACCTGCTTTAGAGGTAAAGGCAGTAGGTGGATGGTGTACTCCCAGAGCCTCCAAATAACCTTTAAATAACTTATCTTTTCATTGCTATAAAAACTTTATGCAGTGACTTATGGCTATCTGAGCCTTGCATCAGCATTACTTCTTTCATGAAATATCCATTGAAAGCATTCATTCCTTCCTATTAAATATTTTCCATTGTCATCTTCATTAGCCCACTCTCCTTTTTTGTCACTGCCAACTTCTGACGGACACTTCTACAGTTTTTTCCTAGGTTCTCCTGATCCAGCTGTGCCCTCTAGTTCTTGAACTCCAGTCACCATCTCTTGCAGCCAGTGTATAAAAACATTATTTAACATTTGGCAGTCACCAGACTGGGAAAAATGAGTTTTGTCATTAAATTAATTCTAGATATAGCTGTGAGTGAGTGGAATCAATGCTTCTTTGTGGCTGGTCTGTTTTATTAAAAAAACTGAAAAAAGATTTTTGAATGGTGTGTTTGCAGTTCCTCATTAAGAAGAAAACTCTCCTTCAAGTCACATTTGGTCCCTAATAATTTCACATACATGTCCATCCAGGTGTCTTGGCAAAAGATGGGTAGTATTTTCTATTAAGTTCTTTGAGAATTACCTTTTACTTCAATCCAGTCTACAGTTCTAATGAGAGTTTCTCATACAATTCTTTGTGGTTTTTTTTTACTTAGTTAATAACACTTTATAAACCATAAGGCAGGTAGCTTGGCTTTGGCCTAGCTTGTAGTATAAAATCAACCAACTGTGGTAAGTTTAATAACCCATAGTTAAACAAGACATACAGCATATGAAATCATCATCTCTAGGAGACTAAGTTTACAGTGCCACATGCTGAACCACAAACTATCCAGCTTCATTTTAGCACAATGTAGGTATGATAGAGTGCATGAAGTAGCTGCATTGGGAGATGATTATTCAGCAAGTCTCCAGTGAGCTATCTGTGATGGGACTCCCATTCCCCTTCAACCTTTGGGCTCTATGCTTCAGAAGTTATTTCAATTGTAGCTGAGAAATCAGATACCACACATGTAACTTCTTGGAATGTGGCGAGGAGGATGAGGATGAAAGTGGTGATATCAGCCTCTTAAGGCCAAAGATCGAGTCTACTATAAGATCCCACTGAGAAACAAAAAGCAGAACTTTACCCAGCAGCTTTTTTTCTTGTTAGTGGAGGGAAGAAGCAACTGTAGCACAATGTTTGTCTTCCACAGTATCAGGTAGTTTGTGTGACAGGATCACAGGTTTTTTTAAGGTATCGCTATAGGAATATCATAGGAATATTGACTTTAAGTGATACTTTTTAAAAAAAAATATTTTCAGCACCTGTATGAATAGGAGTAGACCACCTCCTTACCCTGGTAAACATACATATAAGGCAAAATAACTACGAAACAACTAAAATGATAGTTCAAACAATGAACTCTGCTCCACTACACATTCAGGACAGGAACAGGTTGCTTTTCCCACTCATAGGTATTGCTAGCCCATTTCATTCATGATACATTCTGGATATGATACCAGCCTCATTCCTGTAGACTGTGGGAGCAACATTTTAAAACAAAGTAATATATATATTTGTCAAAACCCACTCACTGACGTCTGACTCGCCGCTATTTTTCAGAAACCATAAAAGCTACAGTACTGAAAATTCATACATACCT